>VZTQ01009900.1:0-18524 GCA_013400755.1 Pelecanoides urinatrix
TTTGCAAGATGTATAAACATATGTATGTAAATATATCTGATGAATGCAGGCATTACAATTTGTATGTTTCAAAATGGAGCTGTGTCTAATTTCAATATTTAATTGGTGAAATAATGTCAAGCATATATCTTTCAGCAGTACTTGCGTTGAAAACAATTACATGTTGCAGAATTTGTATTACATTACTGCTCCTATTGATCACTGAAGGAGGAGGCGTGTATTTAAGCCTGCAACTGTGTGGTTGATGTAAGCAGGAACTGCTTTAATGTTGACATGCTGGTATGTAAAACTGAAGATTGAAAAATTGCTAGTCTTGTTGAGAACTTCTTGTAATGAGTACTGGATCAAAACCACTTCTAGATCAAGGGGCCAGTAGCTTAGGCATGCAGAAATATCTCATAAGCCTCCACTTACATGCTCTACGCCATTGGGAAGCTGGGATTCCCCAAATCAAAGGGGAGATTTCCTGGACATAATTAATATATTAAGGTAATTAACATTGCAGTTTTCTGCATGCTCACCCATCATTTCCTTCGCCCCCCCCCCCCCACCTGAGAGCAAGACTAAGCACTTCAAATCCCCTGCAAATTCTGCTCTGTGGGAGCAAACATTGCAGGTCCTGACCTCTGTTTGTTCTAACTCCTGGGTTTGTCCTCCTCTAACCATATATTTGAACAGAACTTTAGGTAAACTGTGCTGTCCTCTTTCTTTTCCCCCTTCCAACTGCTGGCCCTGGCAGTCTCCCAACATCTGCTTCCTCCAGTCCTGCTCTCATCTAGCACAGTATCTTTAGCGGAAATCCTGTGACCAGCCTGACTTCCTTTTGCTACAGATAGATCTCTTTTTTTTTTCCCCAGCTCTGCCATTTTTGCTGCTGAACGGCTTTACACTTGGACATAATCAGATCCGATATGTGCCATCTCAGTTGGCTATTCTCTGCTTTTGGGTCCCTACTGAAGTCTTTGGCCATTCTCCCTCCCATCCTTCTCCATGTATGATCTCATTAACTTCTTAAAAATAATAAAATAATAGCATAATAACATGTAGTGTGACCTTTCCCCTCGTTTGGTTTGCCTTTCCTTCTCCCCTTTCCTTGTTCAGTTTTATTCTGTCACAGAGGGAAGGGGTTTTAGCTCTCCTGCTTGTTCCAGTCTTTCAGTTCTCTTGCATCCTTTGCATAATTCTTTACTTTTCTCTTCTTAATCTCCATTCCCACCTGATTTTTAACTCAAGTTTTTAAGTCCCTCTCATCTTTAAGAACACAAAAAAATCTTGATTCCCTTTTTGTTGAGCCGTGTTACTGTCACCAGCTCTTCATCTCTCACTGTGCGTGTGCGGTGTCTCTCCTTTGAAGGTGTGAGAGACCTTCTCCAATCCACATTTCTCCTGTTACATTAAAGTGAAGTGGAAGTCTTGACCCGCTCTTGATTTGATTCAACCTGTCCCACCTTCAGTGCCGTTAATTACTTGGCTGTGTACTCACCTCATTCATCTCCTGTCTTCAGTGTTCCTATGGTGGCTTTTCCTCATCTTTTTGCCACCTCTTTCTCTTTTTCACCATCTTTCTGCCCTTTTTCCTCACGGTATATTCACTCTTACTTCACTTCCAAACACAAACTCAGCTACTATCTTTATAACTCTACATAGTTATGTCTTTAAAAACTCTTTTTTTCCCCTCAAATCAACATCCTAGCTTTTCTCTTGCACCTTTCCAAGCTCATTTTGACTGAAATGGAGACTTAAGAGCATCCTTTGTTTCTCTCTACCATCTTCCTTTTTGACTGCATGGAGCAACAGACTTTCTGCCTGGCTTGTGAATTTGGTATCCTCGTTGCCTTGTTCTTCTTATCATAACCAGATAATAGATCTGCTTTGAGATCTGCAAGTATTTTCCAGTTACTGTACATATGCTCATTCTTGTCTTTCTATACAGGTAAAACTATTGTCTCTATGCTTAACCAATATCTTGATTATGGAATTGTGCTTTTCTCTGGTCTTGAAAAATTTGAGTTTGCTATTCATCCAGTATTCATCCAGAATATTTCTGTAAAGATCCTTTTTCTAACTTGCTGCTCGCTTTCTTTGCTACACGCTGCTGGTTGCCAATTCTCTGTTTCTTTCCATTCCTTTCAGAGATCATACTCCTCTGTTACCACTTACTAATCAAAAGTTCATCACCTGCCGTAATACTGGCTTTGCCCTTCATGCATGGATTTTTCAAAAAAGCACTTCAGTGCTTTCTCTTTGTGTTGAAGAGAAGCTCTCTGAATATCCTCCGACTTACCTTGTTACCATTCTTCAAATTAATCCCTAAAACTTGGCTTTAGTGCAAGTCCTATTTTTTGTTTTGTTAATTTTTTTTTTTTTACATTAAAAATCGGGGAAATGTACTGCTAATTTGGTTTGTCTGCTGCCTAGGTGGTGGTAAATACTGTCTTATTTTTTCTTTGAGTCCTCCTGGTTCTCTGTGTTCATCTGTTTATAGTCCTAGCCGTTATCGTAGCTGAAAAACTAATACTAATGGTATTTATCTGACATTGTAATTATTTTTGCCTTATCTTGGGAAGGCCAATTTTGGACTTGTTCAGAAATTGGAGTCATATAGGAAGAATATGCTTTGCTCAGGGCAATGTAGTCCTCTTTATACTTGCCACAGCAAAGAGTAATTCTGGTCTTAACGTGACGTTATAGAGGATGGCTTGACATGCAGTGCTTGAACAAACTCTTTTCCCAGAACCTCCAGTCTAAGCAAGCCTTATACAGACACCTCAACCTTCCCTACCTATCCCTTATACAGACACATCAACCCTCCCTGTCAGAGACAGGCTTATAGATACTATGGAGAGTGACAGGGCTTGAAAGACAAAGAGACTTAGGATACGTGGTGTCCCAAAAAGCAGATTAAATAGCAAAGTGCTCCTCATTTCGCCACCCACGGTGACTGAGTAAGGCACAATAGAAAAGTAAAAAAAAAAGTTCCTTTTGTTCTCTTTCCTTCATACATATAAATTGGCAAAGATTTTTTTTTTTTTAAAGGCATATACGGTTTAATTTATTAAATGTAATTTTCCTCTCTTTCTACTCAAGCTGAAAAAAGATGGAATTACATTTGAGAAATCTGATACCAGCATCAATTCCAGCATTTGTTATTAGATGCACGGTGACTTGCACACACATGTATGATATCTTGGTATCTACGGATTACAGGGCTAGCAAGATCAGATGTAGTTGCCAGAAATGTAGCAACCTCAAGGCTATTCTGTAGCGATGTGGATTTTAGTTATTTGTTTTTCACATCTGAGCTATTCCTTGCCCCAAAGTCTTTCCCTAAATATCAAAATATGTCAGATGTAGGTTAGAGAGATGTATAAACAACAGAGAAAAACTGATTAAGTAAAGAATGATGATTGTTTGGGTAGGGTCAGGCAGTAATAGCAAGACCAAAACCTTTGGACATAATTATAGGGAACAAAATTGCTCTTTATATTTAAACTAGAAGAGTACATACTGTTTCCCATGTATTTTTCCAGATATAATAGCTCTGTTACTTGCAAATATTCAGGCCTTGTAATTGATAATTTCATAGGTATTGATGGGAAGAAAAAAAAAGAAAAAAAGCTGGTAATCCTGAGGGGGAGATTTTTGGAGTTCAATATTGTAGCTGCTTAGGCTGGAGAATGAATAAGGCCTTATGTCAAAAGGTGGTACATGGAAGATGTATATACCAGTAAGCTGGTTTAAAATAAATCAGAGGAGTCAAAGATATACCCCGTTATAGCAGCATATTTTTTTAAAAAATACTGAATTCCCAAATAACAAATCTTCAGAAGTAGAGGTGTGATCAGTAGTGTCTTTAATAATCCAAACAGTAGTTTTGAAAATGAGGTACAAACCCAATAAAAGTGTAAACTATAGGGATAGAATTAGACAGCTGTGGAGAAAGAGTTGAGAGAATGATACAAACCTAAGTGGAGGTGATTTTATTAGTATGCCAACATAACTTGAGTTTGAACAATTTTAGCTGTTAGTCAATATGCTATTTGTGGTAAGAACTTGCTTATCAATTCACTGCTGTATGCTGTGTGATTCAAACATGATAGCAAAATTGTTCTCGAACTTTAGATTAATTTCTGTTTGTGATTTAATAACTTTACTTTTCCGTACTTAATACTGTTAAGTATTTGCAGACTTCTCAGAGAAAGTCTTGTTAGTGTCATTAACAATGCTATTATAGAATACAAAGATTATTATTAAATGTATTAGGATTTTTTTCTGAAATTCATTGCATTTGAATTCAGCAGTCTTCTTTGAGTTCATTCTTTGCAGCTGCAAGTGCCCTGATTATATATCAGTTCAATTGGTCTTACTCTAAAGGAACAAACTGTCTTTCTCCTCTTTCTCCTCTGAGTCTTTGCATGCCACATTTATACCACATTTATAAGGTCATCCCTTATCTCCCAAGAATGTAAACAAATCCGAATCAACCTCTGTCATCTCCCTTCAGATGCAACTTCAGCGTGTCTGAGACTTCGCTGTGTCATAGTAAGAAGAGGTGCCACAAAACCTTAATGTTAGTTTGATTTGCCCTTATTTTCCAGCAAGGGTATTGATAGGAAGACTAATCCCTCTTATTTAGAAAGGAGAACTTGAAAAAGAGTATTTCTTTAAAATTTATAGTTGAAACTCCCTTCCCAAGCTAAGTCTGAAAATCAAAGAAAAATAAGAAAGAAAACCCTAAACATGAAGAAACAAGAGCATGTGCATCTCTTCCTCTCTCAACTGTAGGAGAAAAAGAGTTCTCAGAATTGGATCTGGATAGATCTAAGGAAGAAATTCAGGAAGGATTATTCCCCTAGGGTGTACATGTTTGTTTTTTAAAACAATGATTGAGTTATTTTAATACCCTGGATATTCATCCTCATGTACAGCACAGGAAAAAAAGAATAAACAAAGGAGAAGATATTTTCCACTCAGCAGCATTAAAAAAAAATCTTTTATCCCTCTCTATGCAGATTTGGAAGACATTGTCTGAGTGGAATAGGAACACAGTAATAATAGAAAAATCCGAACTTTTATATTATTAAAAAAAAAAAGATTGTTTGAATGTAGCTTTAATGTCTTCAGTTAACCATGATACAACCTGAAAGTAAAATCTGTCTTAGAGATTCAACTAGCAGATAGTTGTGTCTGCAAAAATACTACTAATCGACAAAAATAACATCTAAGTGACAATGTCCATATCCTCTTTGATGGTAATTTCACACTGAACAGAAGATCTGAAGCAAAGCAATGTCCCTTCTTCAGGAAGGGAGACTTGAACATGTATTTTTATTTTATTTTCTTTTTTCTCCTGACTCCCTGTGCACAGTTGCACTAGTCAGTCTGCTGCAGTGAGTTCTGCATCTTGGAGGTCAAAAGGACCTCGGTATTTAGAAAATCGTCCTGTTGTAAGTAGTGCCAAGCCTGACATATTGAGGCCAGCAAGAGAATCCCACGCGGAACTGCTGTGTGCAGTTTCTAAATACTCAGTTGGAGAGCTGTGAACTAAATAGTAGACGCAAATTGAGCTTTTTATTCCCTTTTTTCCTAAGCTGTGAAGGAGTGGGCAAATAACTTTTTTCTAATGAACAAAGCAAAAAAACGCAATAGATTTTGTGCTTTCTATTAAGCTTTAGAGGTGAGCACGTCGGTAAGAGGATGTAAACATCAAGTAGGATGCTTCTCTGGTCCCTTACGAACATCCAACATGCATTATCAATGTATTTCAGATGAGACATCAGATTCTCTATTTCTGTGGCTGTTTCTGGATGTCTCTTTCCTCTGCAAAGGCAAGACCTACCTGAGTAGTAACAAAACTCTAAAGTTTTCTCTTGCTACACTGGAGAGGGAAATAAGCTTCTATTTATTCCTCTAATGATTGTTTTACAACAGAAGAAGGCAGCGGTAAAGCAACATTTCAGTTGGTAGGACTGAAGTATACTTCTCAGTCGTTAAATGAGGCAGCAGTTAACCTGACGACAGGGCACAGATTAAAACCTCTACACACTGGTGTACATATATGTGTAAAAGCTTGTATTCATTAATGTTTTTAGAGCAAAGAGGTAGGGATATCAAATAGATTACCTTATATAAATACACAGATATAAATTAAATGCAGTGTGTAGTTTAACTACCAGTTTTATAAGAGTGAAGTAGAACTCCTCTACTTCAGAGAAGTCATATTATTGTTTCTTTTACAATAGTTAGTTCATCTGTGTTGAATAACTGTTGATTCACATCCCTTCTGGGATACCTGGATTATACAAAAATGCATAAAGTCCTCTGTGAAGGCATTCCTGGCATTGCCAGTGACATAATAGTTTCCAGTTTCAAAATCAGTGTCTTTGCTGTGTGTGACTGCTTTCCTTTGTGATGCATGATCAGACTTTCAAGTATCAACATCACTGTGTTTCATATATTACAGAACACATATTTGTCAGACAAAATAAAGAACACAAACTATGATTGCATTTCTAACATTTATTTAATCAAAGAATGCGGAAATAAATCCAGACAGTAAAAAAAGGCAGTGAAAGTTGTGACTGGTCTTTCTAAGTAGTCTGGGTATAAGAGTTTCACTAAGTTCTTCATATGGCAAAATAGTAAATGTTAAAAGCCACAAAGGAGTGACTCAACTGTTGCTATGTGTTGTTTTCAGTTCTTGTGTATGTTAATGAACTCTTTTTCCATCAGTAAACTGCTGCTGAGAGACACATCAATCACTTGCATCAAGGTATCATGCACACCTGTATTCTGCATGATGATTATGTATAATTTTTTTATGGTATTCCAGCTTTTTCTATCTAATATCCCCAGCATATTAGCAAAATGTTGTTGAAATACCACAAACAATTCTCGCTTGTTGAAGAGGAGGTAAACATGCCTAACTTTCTATGTACAGGCCATCCAGTTCGACTCCTTTTTTATGACAGATTATCATGGAGCATTAAACCATTCAGCACACAAAAAACAGAGGTAGAGAGAGGACTTTCAATGATTTCATTTTATTCCTTCCCTTCCAATCCAGAAAGAAAGGATAATCTTGTAGTTAAAAACATATATCTCCACATAGATGTGAAGTGAGGACTGAGAAAAATGCCCAGCTTTGAGGCAGAATTCCAGTATGAAGATAATTTAATTTCTCTGCCTCAGTTCCTGATCTGTAAACTGGACATAATTGTCCTTTTCTCAGATTTCTTGTCTCTATTTAAACTGTAAATTATTTGTGGTAAGAATTATCTCTTGCTTTTTATTTATACAGTATCTTCCCATAATCAAATTCTGATTTGGCTGAGTTTTTTATTAAAATGCAAACAATAAGTAATAATAGTCATGGGATCTCATTGCAAATCAAAAAAGCCTTAAGACAGTCTGAAATTTATTAGCCCCTGGATGCAAAGATTGCCAGAGTGTACAGGTTTTTGGCCGTATTTTTAGATGTGGTATGCATTTGTGTGTGGAAGTGAAAAGTGAGGAGTGGCAGTCAGTCATATAGCTCAAGCAATGCTTATTTTATTCAAATTTTACTTATTTCTTTACACAGGCATTGTTAGCTGGTGGATTTAAAACCACTAGTTTTCAGATTTTCATCCTCAACTGAAAGAAACTAAATATGCTGCATAATCAGACATAAATCAAAAAAAAGGATACTGATTTACTAACAGAGAGAGCTGAATAGTCTGTGCAATCTTGTCTAAATTATTATAATAATGCAGGACTTCAGTTAGTCAGAAATAAAGTGGGTGACTAGCACAAAACTTTCAGTATGCTTTTTAGCACATTAAGGAACTTCTTTAGAAGAGTTAGTTGGAGAGCCAACATTATTCTCAATTTAATATTAAATAGCGAACTGAAGTTAATTTGAGACGGAATGGCTGAGCCACCAATTTAATAATAATTGCAGTATAATTAAATTCAACATCCTAGGGGGAGATATAGAACCAAAAGGCAACACAGAAGGCGGCTAAGCTTTAGAGGAAGTTATTTCAATAAAACGAGAGAGTTAGTCAGAGAGACCCTGAGGTTAAAAGTTAGAAAGAAAAAAACATAGAGGCATGTTCTGGATGTTATTTCAGAGAACACCAGCAGTTTCTTAGAAGTCAGTGTGCCATTGAACAGAAAGGAAAGGTAAGATGGGATGCTTAACCACTAAAGTGTAAAATGCTTTTCAAGCAAAAACACATGGAAATTTGAAAAATTTTCATGAGGTAGATAGTAAGGAATGTAAATTTCAGCAAGCATGGTTCAAGGGAAAATTAGAAGGGTGAGAGTGGATTTTCAAGATTATGTGGGCAAAAGTAGAAAACTAAACCAGTTCTTCTAACTTTATTTAAAACGGCCTGTAAAATAATTGGGAGGGTTAGGAAGGCTAAACTGAGAAATATTCCATTGTTTAAAAATGAGGACCAACCCATAAAGTACTTAACTGTCATGACAAACATAACAATAGAGAAGAGGGTCTGGACTGTTGCAGGTTGTTCAGTGGGGACATCTGTGCAGTGCATTAATGTGTAATTGTGATCCAGAACACCGATTAAGGTAAAATTAAAAGCAGAAGGGAAGATTAAAGGGGTCAGTCTGACTTCCTGGCTTTCTCAGACCGTGAAGTGTCACCCATCTCTGTCAAGTCAAAAGCTAGCTTCTGAAAAGGGGAGTCTCTGTTACTTCAGAGCGGTGGTCATCAGTACCTTGTCACATCCAGCTCTCCTACTTCAGTGGAAAGGGAAGAACAAAAAGCATAAGCCAAACATTTGTTCTTAATTGCTCCTGGACTCTGAAAGGCAACCAACAGAAGCCATTAAGGATATTTTATTATGACTGGTGCCACTGTGCAGGGTTACAAGTGTTGCAAGCATGTTGAGGGCAGTGCAAGCAACCTGGTTCTCCCTAGGGCGAAAGAAGGAAAGAAGCAGAAGAAATTGGGCTCCAGTGCACACAAGCCAATTTTCTTCTCAAAGTGGATAAGAGCACGACTTTTAAAAAAGCCGTGGTCTCACCTTAACGACTAGCAGCCAGTAGTAAGCCCATGACCTCTTCTTGGTGAGTGAGTTCAGAGTTTAATAATACTGACTGCTAAGAAGATAGCATTTGGTGTTGAATACTTCTCATTTTTAACAATATAACTTTAACCTCCAGCTATTGGATTTTGTTGTGCTCCAGTAAGACTGGCAAGCCCTTTATGATCGAAGGTTTTCATGTATGTGAGTGCCTGTATCCACACACTGAATCATTTTATACGTTTGCTGTTATAAGGTGGATGTTTAGTATCATAAATACTCGGTTCATAACTTGTGTTGTTGAACAGCTCAGTCATTTTCTATAATTGTCCCTAGGAAATTCCAGTATTTCCAGAGCTGAGTGCAGTATTCTAATTGTGGGCATACCGCTGTTTGGTTTGCACATCTACCACTAAAATTTGTAATCCTTCTTAATATATAAACAAATCTGTATTAATATAATTACTGCATAAATTAATATATACACGAATTTTTTTTAAAAAAGGTTGACAAAACACACCATCTGTGAAAAACACTACTTAATTGTTCACATGATGTATAAATCCAGAGCTCAAACTAACCAACTTTTCTGACGCAAGCATTTTGTATTTAACCTTCTCATGTTGTTTGTGGTGGTGCTGACTTTTGACGGCTTATTTTGGTATGTGCTCACTGTATTTGGGAAACGGGGATTTAAGGAAGTTTGCTCCTTAGCTATCCAAAACATATTACTCAGCTTGAAATTATTTATGATAACACAGGAAAATAAGCTTGTGTAAGACTTGCATAATAAACAGGGTGGAAAATGGTATGGAAAATTTTATAACCTCTTTATGAAAAATGAGTGTTATGGCCTCATCTGGCTTCTGTGTGCAGTGTGCAGTAATGGTCACCTCAGCCACAAAAAAAGGGTACTTTTGCATGAACAGCAAGAAAGATGACAAGAGAAACTAAGTAAGTGACAGTAAAGAAATTAAAGCTAATTACACAGGTAGTTTTATTTCCCTTCTCAACTTGTGTGTTCTCCAAAACTGTCCTATTCCTGTGTTTTGGTTTAGAGAACCAATAGAAAGACTACTTCCCTTGCAGAGTAATAACTACGTAAAACAATTTGTGTCATAACTAGAATTAAACTTTTTTAAAAATCAAAATTGAGCGGTTAAAATGAAGATTTATTCTTGGTTACCATAGTGTTTTCACCTACTCAGTAGTTAATGATAGGAAAGAGAATCAGTCCTTTGGGTTCAAAGGGAATAAATTTGTGGGTGTAGAGGTGGGATGAGTATGAAGTTGGTCATAAATTATAATCGGTGGATTTGGATGAGAGAGGCTGCTTTATAAGAGTGGAGCAATGCAAGAATCAATGTTTATTGATTCAAACATGATTTTCAAGACTATTCACAACAAAAGAGGTACTGAATAAAATTTAAAAATGGTGAAGGTAGAACTGATGAAAAAATTTCTCACCATGTATGTTTAGGCTATAGGATGCTCTGCCATTTGAATAGTGAAAGAGGGCAAGATGTCAGAAGGGGTCTGACATGATAAAGTTATGTTTAAATCTGGTATTTCAGAGATGAGGCAAACATCTAACATTAGAAAAACAGAATGAAGTACAATGCCATCATCAATGTACTTCACTTCTGCTTTCAGCTTGGTTTCACATTTTTTGTCCCCTTTAGAGACAGGATAGGGTTCTAGAAGGATCTGATGTCTGTTCTATTTCTCCAGCAGTATTGGTAGGCAGCAAAAGGCTAACATCTGGCTAAATACACTTTTTATGATCACAGCGATGTAAGCTTTTTGTGCTAAAGTCTTTGTGTTGAAGGTTTCTCTGTGTCTTGGTCCAGCTCTTGAAATGGCACTGCTCGGTTAGAAGTGATGAAAATGTTATTTTAACCAGATGGGTCTCCTCTCTCCTCTCCTTCTGTTTTCTCTCTTTTTACAAAGACTTATTTCTCCTTTTCTTTATTCTCCCTACTTGCTGCTTGACCCTCTATCATGGCTACACTTTCTGTCATTTCTTTATCTCCAGTCAGCTGCATCTCTCCTCGGTCTTTGTCCCGAATTTTACCATTGTCATATTCCTCAGATGCATATCAGGCATCCGATACTCGATAAAATCTTTTTTTGGCTAAAGTCTTTCAACCACATGTCTAAGACAATGTCGTAAGTACTTTGCTGCTTGATTGATTTTTCAGAACTAGAGAGGGTTTTTTTTAAAAGGTCGTGGCATATGGCATTTAAAAAAATTAACAGATGCACTGGAGGACCCGTATGGTTTGTACTTCTATTATTAAACTTAAAAATTTTCAAATGCACTGTAGAAGCAGGACTTATTTTAAGATGTGGTATAACTCCACTTGTTTTATCACACTTAAGTTTGGTGGGTTACGATCATTATAGTGTATTTGTGTATTTGTGTATTACAATACTCCAAGTATTGTAAGTTTGAATTACCAGAGATTTTTTATAGTACAGTGAGCTCTCACTCACAAAGATGATCTTCTATTTAATTTAAAAAAGAGGTACGAAATAATTTAGTAACTTAAAATATATATGTAGGAGGATGTTTTGGCATCTTAATTCATAAACATGTAAGGGCTTATTTGATAGGAAAATAAACATTCTTTTTGTGATAATTATCACTACACTTTTATTGAGGCAAATTTTAAAGGAAAATGTTTAATTACATGCAAGCATTCCCCACCATTGCTGTCAATTTAGATTACTTTTACTATGGATATAATTTTTAAAAGTGGAGAAATACTTCATTCTGAAAAAACATTGTGATGGAAGAATATGCTTTTTTTTCCCTGTGCTATTAGATTTTATTTCATTAAAATATTTCATGGTCATGCCATATCAAATCCTGTTAAAATTTCAAAATCCTAAAAATATAGTTTTGACCTTTTCTAATAAATAGCATCCAACCTACCTATCGTATGACATTTTATAACATACACAAGTGACATCTGTCTACGAATTATGTAGAGAAATAGGGAGTAAATACAAAGCTTCTTCAATGAAGGAATAGAAGTTACTCTGTTGTTAATTTCTATTCTGACAGATTTACACTAGATAAGCCAAATAAATAAGTTTCATTCACTTTCTTAATAAGCCTTTTCAAAGCAAGTTTCTCAAGAATTGTAACTGAGAAAAGGCTATCTCTTGAAAATACTGAAAAACATTGTGTTCCCTGGCCAGCATACAATGTTTACAGTAAGTAATGGTGGAGCAAAGGACACTTCCGAAGTCTGTCGATGCCAGCAACATGTGCTCTCAGGAGTCGTCTTTTCCTTTCTCCTTCAAGAGAAGAAAACGCCAGTACTTAGTAGAGTTTCAACATAATAAGTTTGAATGCAAACGTTAGCTTGACATCTGACACTAATACTGTCCATAATTTGCATACGGGAAGCACATTTCCCTTCTTTCAAAAAAAGATTTCTGATATGGCTGTTACAGATCTTCTTCCTTACAACTTTCTTGTACATACCCTTATGATAAGATCAAGTGATGTTTGGATCATTTGTATTTAATACAGAACCAGCTTTGGTTTGGGATTATGTTTCCCAGAAGGGATTCTAAACCGTTATTCCAAATAGTACATGTGTTATGGGAAATAACTACACAGTGAGCTAGATTTCAAATATTAGATGTTACAGAGTTTTATAAAAAGTGAGAGTAATTTTGACTTTTATAGGTTAGGGGAGTAATTGATTGGATTTTGAATGGTGAAGGAGGTGGTTAATTTTCTAGAAACTCTACATGCAGTGCTTGATAGTGGTGGTGGCTCAGCCTATTAAATTATTAATGGTTGGAGGGCTTGAGTGTTCTCAGAGTTCAAGTCTGAAGTATGAGTACGTTAGTTCACCAGGATTTTACGACAGGGATTTTTTGCTGTTGCTAATTACACATTGTACAGTAATTTTAGATTTTTTTTTCCCCTCAAAAGAAGGAAAGTAGGCATCATTTTGTGTTTGGTGTCTTATCTTTGAGAAAGAAGTAATAATTTATTTAATTAGAGTTTATTTTCTGTTAATATGTAAAATACTCATATCTAGTGTAGAATCAATTTGTTGATTGTTGGGATTTCCAGCACTAGCTGTAATCTTTTTTTAGCAAATAACATCATAGATTTATATTGAAATTCAAGGACATTCTCTGGATTTTGGAACCTTACAGCTCTTAAGCGACTCCCTTTCTCTGAAATTGAATTTTCTGCTTCTCTATATACAGTTATTACATGCCTAGAAAACTTTTTGTTCTAAAATACTTTCCACTGACCTGCACCACAAGCGATCACTCTAAAATGACCAGATGCCATCTCTTAGCATTGTGGATGAACTGTAACGTCAAGATAAATGCATGTCTATTGTTGAACATGATTGCCTTTTCCTTTTTTTTTTTCCCAGTTTTGTTCAAGTACAGTTTGTTCTCTTGGGTCCTTGCAGCCGAGCAGAGGTTTTCTGGGACCAAAAATAATCAGCTCTCCTACGTACAGGTCTGCTGCAGTTACATTGGGTCATGACAATAAGCAAGTAGTTTCAGTGTAGTTAAGTTTCAAGTGTTTGACCACTTGGTGCAGTTTATATTTTGTTGCATACTACTTCAGGAGGCATCAGCCAGCTTTTGCACATTTGTCTCTAGTGGGCTGCTCGCCATGGCAGTGGACAGATCACATGACCCACATCTCTGTGCAACGCCTTAATGCAGTTAACATGTTGTGTGCCTTTATCAACTGATTATAGACGACTGTGGATTTGAAAAATATGTGCATGACTGTACACGTTTATCAGATCACGAGTGTTCAAAATTAAGTAGGAGAAGATTTATATATGTGATGTAAATACAAAGCTGTAACAACACTTGCTTGAACAATAAAGTCAGGAGATTGTCATCTTACAGTTCTTAGTCTAAAAATACTTGCATTGTGCACTCAACATACGGTTTCAGAAGGAGATAATGTGATAAAAAGGGTTGGATGTGGGACTGGGTATTCCCTGTCTGCACCTCATGTTGCTATTGTTCTGCCCTGTGAACTTTTTTCCCAAAACCTGCTGTATCTTTTTTGTGCCTCTGTAAAATGGGAGAAGTGAATATTAACACCTCTAAAGGCGCTTGGAATTTTTTACTGGTCTTAAATATTAAAGAACACACATTATTAGCATTATATATAACTTGCAAGAAAAAGTGCTTGGGTTTAATTTTCAAAAAACACCTTACCTTACTTGTCTCAGTCTTTTGTTTTCTTTTTCTCGCTCTGCACTACTGGAACCAGGATTTGACATTAATTTTGACATTAATGTTTTGGGGCAGCTTTTCAGCCAGGGTAACTTGGTGTAGCTTGATCAAAGTCAAAAGAAATACAACAATATTTACAGTTCTGTTTGCTAGGAATTTATCTAGAGTTATTTTGGTCATAAAAGCCTATGACCATATTGCACAAGACTGTTACAAAGTAGTGTAGTATGTGAATGCTAGTGTAGTGTGTGGAAGACTGCCATGTTGATTTTTGTTTAATTTTATACAGATGTTTTGCTTCAAAAGACGTCAAAGTAAAAAGTATATACTCTATCTGAAAATGCTCCATACTGGTTCTGCCAGTATTCCTAATGTCCATCCTGAAAATAGTTATGGTTAATAAACGGCCATATAAGCCTGATTAGATCTCCACCACCACTTAATGGTCAAACCTTTTCCCACTATTGCAGTTATCATACTAGTGTTTTTCTAATTCTCTACCATCTCAAATTAAGTTTATTTAGACTGAATGGTCAGAGTTTTCAGAGTGTCCCAGGTGGGCTCTCACTGATCCTTTCTGGATTGACATCCATGTTTTCCTATGCTTACCAAAATTACTTAAAATTTTAGATTTATGTTTGCTTTCATGATCTCATAATCCTTCTTTATTACTATATATTTATCTTAGAATCATAGAACAGTTTAGGTTAGCCTTCTCTTCTCCAGGCTGAACAACCCCAACTCTCTCAGCCTTTCCTCATAGGAGAGGCGTTCCATCCCTCTGATCATTTTTGTGGCCTCCTCTGGACCCGCTCCGATGGGTCCATGACTTTCTTGTGCTGAGGGTTCCAGAGCTTGAGGCAGTACTCCATCTATCTTGCTATAGATAGGTAATTTAAAAAAAAAAAATTTTAAAACAAATACATTCTATTAAAGTGTAGGTGTGGTACTCATCTTCTAGTTTACACTTGTTAAATTCAATCCCTTTGAGGGTCATCCTATCCATCTCTTTCCTCACCAGTGACACTCTGATCCATCTCTTCTCTACTGAGACCTTTCAACTTCATGAAATTGCCAAATTTTATTGGTACACTGCTACTACAATGTGATGTCCATAAATGCAATATGAGCCTGTTTATTCACAGAGACGAGCTTTACACCATGTTTATGCACATATGCGGTGTAAACCACAATGCGAAAGTTCTGCTGATTTTCCTGTTTATATTTTTTATACACAGACAGTGCTTTTCATAGTGGGAAATAATGTGTCACTTCCCACTTCTGTGCTACCTCTCCTGACTTTCAATTTCCCAGTGTTTTAAAGTGTTTGATAAAGGGTTTGCACAGGTCATCTCTAATTGAGCTAACATGGGCTCAACCTCCTTAGTTCACAGGCAAGCTTGGGTAGGAAGAGTTGTGACAATTATTTTACCTTTTTTTTTTTTTTTTTTTGGTAATTATTCGGAAAATTAATTTTTGAGTTATAACTTAAAATATCATGACTGGAGAAAATATTTAGTGTTTTCCCAAGCTGAAAGAAAGGTATTGTTGAATAAAAGAGAATATAATTCTGTCAGAGGCAGTGCTCAGGGCTTTGTCTCTACAGGTTCACTGAATCAGTAGCGACTCCTCATGGTGACTTACTGCTACTCTTCTGCATTGGGGACAGGGCATCACCGTCCTGTGTGACAAAGACAAAAATGCCATGAAAGATGTCTGATGGCTGATTGCAGTGAAACTCCTGTTAGAATGTAAATTTTTCTTCCTCTAAAATTGCTGACATCCTCCTCCTTTAAAAGTCTTAGCCGTAACACAGACTGGCTCCTTAGTATCTCAGTAAACTGTATACTTCAAAGCATGAGTTGTTTATTTAATCATAAAATAATTCATTTTATGTACTAGGGGAATCTGAATAGTATGGCGTTAGTAACCTATGCCTTTAGGTCTGTTGCCAGAAAAAGGTTTATTATTGTGAATTTTATTTTTAATTCAGTTTTGCCTAATACTTATATAAGAACAAAACAAAGGTGCCATATGTAATTCATTTATTTCTTAGTCTTACTAAAATGGTAACATTTGCAGGTTCTGACATCTGTCCATCTGTCCACATGTTCATATTGAACTTAACTCTGATCTGTTTTATAATGTCCACCTACAAGATTTTTACTTAAGCTAGATTTTAGCGCAAAATCAAGAGATGAAGTCTTGGTCAGGCTGACATCAAAACTTTCACTTACGTCTGTGAGGCCAGAATTTGCAAGGATTTTTAACTGAATTCTTACAGTCCTGTTCTTATGTAATAAAGTCCTTAAACAAACCTAGTAAGACAGGTTCTTCTGTGATAAATTTTCATGTCAGAGCCTTTTAATCAGTTCCTTCCATTTAATGATGTAAATGCTTGCAGATTGTGGGAGGTGTAATGGCTAGTGAGATCCCAGTGTCGGATCAGCTGCACTGACAATAGTTGATGGGGAACGACTGCCAAAACTGACATATGGTAGGACAAGAGGAATCATTACAGAGTATTAAAGCTTCTTGGGAGCATAGCCATTGGAGATTTTTGTGTGCACTTGGTTTTTCTGGATAGTTTTTGTTTTTAACTTACACAACTTCTATATAGTTCAAATCCCTTTTTTCTCCGCATACAATAACCAGTAATTTTATTTCTTTAGGTTTTGTAAAAGAAAATAAGATACTTTGGTTCAACAGTAAGTTTCCTTAAGAAATCATATTTGTTAATTATATAATTTGAAGCTGTAAATCTTAATAGATGTTTTTACCTAGCTCTTTTCTTTCCAGTGAAATGGGGTTTTAAATTCTACTTACTATACCTCGAATGGAACCAGTGAAGTTGAAGCCTTCTGTTAGTTTCATGAAAAACTTGAAATATATGAATGGGTTTGTTATACTTTGCAGTCTGAAACTCCCCTAGCATTGCTAGTCAGTAAGTTTGATATTTCATTCAAATGGCAGTTGAGGAATCAAAAAAAAAAAAAAAAAATAAGAATGACCTTAAATGTAATTCTGCTGCTTCTTCTGTGGCTGAGTTCGGGACTGAGATTCACAGAGCATGGAAAATACTGTATTTTCAGAAAGGGCATCTTGCCCCAGAGAGCAGCGGCTGTTGTGCCTGGGTGGCATCTACGATGCTGTCAGGTTACCTGGTCAGCGGTGGCGGTGCCTCCAGCACACTTTGCTTTTGCTGAAACCGCTGAGGTGGCTCCTGTGCTGTTTTCAGATGCTTCGATTTTAATTTGGGGTGTAGCAGAACTATTGAACTGCTTTTTCCTTGTTTTGTTTTCCTGCTAGGTTTTTAAACTTTTTAGCTACATTATTGGAAATTACCAAGGGCTATTTTGAAAGGACAGAGCAAATAATAGGTAGCAAAGAAAAAAAAGCACTCAACTTTCTGTAGTCTATAGTCTAGCAGTGGAAAGTAGCTGCTTTTCCTTAAATACTGAATGATATTGAATAAACAGAGGGAATTGGTTTTCTGCATTTCGATCATTTTTTCCCATAAGAGCGTATATGAAGCTTCCCGAATTCTTCATGGTACACAGATGGCTCTGCACACTTTGCTCATTCGTTTACCTGTCAACTTACAGTGTATTCACTGAGTTTAAGGTTCTATTACAACAATTAATTTCCTCCTCTAACTTAAAAAAAAAAAGGGCAGCGTAAATGAAATGCACAGAGAATACTTTTCGTATGCTTTCAGGTAGTACAAATGCTGAAAATAAAATGGGCAAATTATTTGAAGAATCAGTTCTACTAGGTGAATTGACTTAAATAGGGTCTGACTGGAACATAAGAAATTCCAGATAAATATAAGGAAAACCTTATTTACCACAGCTGTGATAAAACACTGGCACAGGTTGCCCAGAGAAATTGTAGTATATTTTTTGAGATATTCAGAGCTTGTCTGGACAAGTCCCTGCTCTAGTTGAACCAGCTTTGAGCAGAAGGTTGGAGTAGATGAACTTCAGAGGTCTCTTCCAAACTAAATTACTTTTTGATACTATAGCAATCTTAAATCATAGAATCATAGAATCACTAAGGTTGGAAAAGACCTCTAAGGTCATCGAGTCCAACCGTCAACCCAACACCCCCATGCCCACTAAACCATGTCCCTAAGCACCTCATCTACATGTCTTTTAAATATCTCCAGGGATGGTGACTCCACCACTTCCCTGGGCAGCCTGTTCCAAGGCCTGACCACTCTTTCAGTAAAGAATTTTTTCCTAA
>VZTQ01009900.1:19127-61170 GCA_013400755.1 Pelecanoides urinatrix
GTAGCAGGTCGTTAACATCTTCCTCATGGATTATGGGGGCTTCATCCTGCCCGCCGACCCTGTCTTCCAGCTCAGGGGGCTGAGTACCCTGAGGATAACTGCTCTGACTATTAAAGACTGAGGCAAAGAAGGCATTGAGTACCTCAGCCTTATCCTCGTCCTCGGTGGCAACGTTCCCCCCTGCATCCCATAAAGGATGGGCATTCTCCTTGGCTCTCCTTTTGTCATTAATATACTTGTAAAAGCACTTTCTGTTGTCTCTCACAGCAGTGGCCAGGTTGTGTTCTAGCTGGGCTTTTGCCTTTCTAATTTCCTCTCTGGGGATATTTCTTCTTACCACCAATAACACCACTAGTTCTACAAGCATTGCTGGAATTAAAAATGTACAGATTTTAAGGATAAGAAAAAACTAATTGAAAGAAACCGGTGACTTGGTTTCGAGCCATACAGAATTCATGGAAACAAAGGGAAGTAGTTATGGTTTTTTTTCTTAAAAAGAAAAAAACGGTAAAAGTGGAGAATCCATATGATATAGATTGGACTCAGTAACATTTTAGCCTAGGAGACAATACAACTGGATATTGCGTTTCTTTATTTTACTGTATTTTGTTTACAGGAGAGTTAAGATGGCCTGCTTATAAAGCAAATATGAATAAGTGTAGGTATATCACTGGATAGATACAGTGCAGATATAGGATAATTTTTATAACTCTTAGGTCAAATTAAATGTTTGTTGCTATGTGTAGCATAAAGAAAAGCAGTCCTGGGGAAGGAACCAGTACCATCAGTTCTCATTAATCAGTATTTCTGTGTAATACATGAAGATCCATGACTTGGATCCTTCGGGGAAGATTTATGTGAGAGAAGGCTGTGCTATATCCTGAATTCAAGTGACTAAATTGTACTTCCACTTTGTACTGCAGACATATAGAGGAGGAAAGGGCATATTCTTTCCTCGTCCCTGGCCCTAATTAATTTTATTTATATGATATCCTTTTGTGTAACATCTTGAAAGAATTACATTTAGTATACTGCGTGCTCTCCTGTTCTCTCAGGCTGCTTTACACTGACCAAACTAGTGATTCTGGGCTAACCTGCCTGATTTTGAAGGATTTTACGTGATGTGCTTGTTAGAGGAACTCTTGACTGGGCAGTAGCAAGAGTTTGGAGCAGTAGATCTTGAAGTAGACGTCTGTCCACAACCTTGGGATTGCCTGTGCAGGAGAGCCACTCAGCAGCAGGATAAATGGTGTTTGTGTTGGGCATCATTCTTTGTTTCCACACAAATTTGTAATTCTTTTTACTTCGGAGAAGCTTGCTAAAGAAGATGTTGGGGGAATCAGTATCTCAGACAGCCTTCCTGTCTTTTTGTTTAACTTTGAACTACTCCTTCATCTTTGACTTCTTTACAGTTTATCTTATGCATTAAAAACAATTAGGATAGTAAAATTCTACCTCTGAAGACTTCACAGACAGTTATTACCAGTTTTCAGTGTGGTGTTTCAGTGTGTAATATTTCTATTACTAGAAATAAAGCGTAATGTCATATTGAACTGTGTATATGAGTGGTTTTTGTATACATGTATATATAAAAAATCCTGTGTGTAAATTTTAGAATTAATTGGTTTTGACTATATAAGTGTAAAGGTATGCATCATAAATCACACACACAGTTGGATTAAATTAAATTCTGTACACACAATTCATAAAGTAATATTTTATGTCAGAATGACAAATCCTGATTAAGATTGCTGCAAATATTTGCATTAGTACTTCCTGCTGTCATCTGCTTATCATCTCCAGCTCTCTAAATTATTCCATTTTAGTTATGATGTTCCTTACCTGTGTTCCACACAGTTGTGATTCTTAGGTTCAGCTTTTTTGATGTGAAAAATGTAAAATAATGCTATTATTAAAAAACTTAACCATTTCAGCAACTCAAGATAGCTATTTGTAGAAATCTGAACTTTGGCGAAGGGTGCCAAAAGTACTGGGATACGTTGGTTTCATTGAAGATTCATGTTTTTAAAAAAATCAGTGATGTTCCATCTGCTTAGGTAGCACATTTTAGCAAAAATACCAGCATGTTGTGGATCTGTAGGATTGTAACTGCAAAACTTTCTCATGTACTCCTTAAAAGTACAGCTGTTTTATTAAGTTTGGAGTAGTAGGATTTTTTAGAGTCCTTGGAAGTCTATGTATTTGTCAAAATCTTACATTTAGCCAAAAGCAAAGCTGGAGAATTTTTCCTCCAACTTAAATCCATGGAAGTCTAGACAGAGCAGAAGCAACATCTGAATGCTGTTTGTATGAGCAGCAGTCAGATATTCCAGCTTCTATGCTGAATGTATTCAATCCTGCTTGATTCCCTTGCTCTGCCATATAGCTGGTGAAATCAGGCTGACTAGGTTCATTCTGAGGTCACATTGAAAAAAGGTATTTGCTGAGTTTGATATGAAACTATCTTGGATATCAGAACATCAAGCCTTAAGTGGGTGAAAAAATCAGCAAGGACTTGCTTGTTGATGCAGTCTTGTAGTCATTCTTGAAGGGAACTATTCCTACCATATTTGTCTTAAAACAGAATTACAAATCTTCTAAGTAATCATTTATTATGGAAATAAACCTAATCCCTTGAAAACAGCAGTTGTAAAGAGAATTGCTGTAACATTGCATGCTGAAAAATATGTCACTTGCTGTTACATGTTCTATTTTATTGGGTGATTCTTTACGTTATTTTCATCGTATTTTGTCTCTAGATATGTCTTTCATTTAAAAATACAGAGTTTACAGATGAGATCAGCTCGGGATTTTTTTGAACCTCATCAGAGGTTATTATTTTGGAATAAATTGGTGATAGACAGCACAGGTGTAATTAATATTAACTTCAGAAGACACAGTCTTTAAGTACCATTGAAACACGTTACACTGCCATTGTTATGACAATAACGAGCTTTAATTTAGTGTCACTTTAAATTTTGGCTATGTAGTCCAGCAGCACTAAAAGAAATCCTCTTGTGTTTAAAAATATTCAGCAACAGCTCTTGTCTGCCAGTGTGGAAAAAACCCACAAAGCGCCTGACAAGAAGAGGTTTAGATGCTGGATTTTTGTTTTTGAACTTGTTCTTTTGTTCGTTGGATGAAGGCACAAGAAGGTTTAATTTCAATACTTCTGTAAAATAATGAAATTTTAACTTAATGGTATAAAGTGCTTTTGAATATTTTCAGCCACTATCACAGTCAAAGAAAAGAAACTGTCTAAGAGTAGCATGAATGAATTGAACTTAATGTCTTCCTTAGATTTTGCTGTTTGTACCTACTAGCTCTGCTGGGCTAGCTCATAAATGCCTTCTTCCATGAAACTGATTGAAACGAAAATGTTTTGCAGCTTACATTTAAGAAATGTGTCTTTTGGTCCCCCTTTTTGGTCTCTGGACTGATTGCGCCCTTCCATTTTGTCATGTATACTTCTTACCTATGCTTCCCAAATCCATCCGGTTTTAACTTGCACTCTTGCAGCGCTGTTCTGTACCGTCCAATGTTCTGCTTGTCCCACGGAAATCTTTGCTTTTATTACAAACCTAAATAGCTTACAGTACAAGTCTGCAGCACCAACATGTTCTGTTTCAGATTCTTCAAAACAAACCTTTTCTGGATGCTGGCAGTAGCAATATGCTAGGAAGGTGATGAATGCTCCAAGAATTATTTACACCTGGCAATTATTTTTAGTCTAGATGTCCCACTCCATATTTCAGTCTCTTGTTCAGTTCAGTTGGCTGTGACACATTTTGAAAGTAAGCCCTTTTGAACATTTGGACAATTTGAATGCTGATTTAAATAGATAAAGCCTCAAGCCAATAAATATGTAAGATTGTATGACACTGATAAAAATGCTTCCCCTTGGAGTGCAAAGATGTAAAAATTCTAAAGATGCTATATTTCTCATGGATGGAGGTTTTAGCATGCAAAAGCTGATTAGGTAAGAACAGATGTGAAAAAAAAAGTTTAAATACATCTTCTACCTCTTTTTCTGGCAGACTAAGAGGGGAAAGTCCTGACCTTCACTACCTTTGTTCTCCAGTATAAATAATTAGTTTTCTGATTGCTTTCTCTGTCCTCTTCAGACACACTAGAGCTTCTGAGGTGGTGCAAGAGCATTGAGTATTTGCAGCAATACCCTTCCCTCAGCTTGTTTCTAAGGAAAGTTCCAATTAGTGTGGTAATTAATTCACTATGAATGCCTACTGTGTGCAGGGGGAAGTAGGAGTTCAATCTTAGTTGCTTCCGAACTGTGAAAGAGCAAATGGGATATGGCTGTTTTCAAATGAAATACTTCATTTAGAGTGCTGAAATGAAAGCTAGGGAATGAAGGGCAACAGCGAAGTCTTCTCCAGGTGTTTCAGCAGCAAAAGGAAGACTGGAAAAGGTGGGCCCACTGCTGAATTGGGCAGGGGCTCTGGTGCCAAAGGACATGGAAATGGCCAAGGTACTTAATGCCTTCTCCACCTTAGTCTTTACTGGTATGACTTGCCTTCAGGAATATCAAGCCCCTGTCGCCAATGGGAAGGTCTGAAACAATGAAGAATTATCCTTGGTGGAGGACAGTCAGGTTAGGGAACATTAGATAAACCAAACATACAGAAGTCTGTGTGACCTGATGGGATGCACCTACAAGTACAGAGTGAGCTGGCCAGTGTCATTGCAAGCCACTCCTGATTACCTTTGAAAGGCCATGGTGGACATCAGGGTAGGTTCCTGAGGACTAGAAGAAAGACAATACCTCTCCTATCTTTGACAAGAACAGTAAGGAGGATCCGGGGAACTACAGGCCATTTCTGGGAAGGGGATGGAGTCATGTGTGCATCTTCATTAATCATCTGGGTGATAGAACAGAGTGAACCCTCAGCAAGTATGTAGATTATACAGAAGCAGTAGGAGTGGTTGATACACCAGAAAGTTGTGTTGCCATTCAGAGGAACTTTGAGAGGCTGGATAAATGGGCCAACAGGAACGTTGTGAAGATCAACCAAGGAAAATGCAAAGTTCTGAAGAGGAATAACTCCAGGAACCAGTACAGGCTGGGGACCAACCAGCTGGGAAGCAGCTTTGCAAGAAGGACTGGGTATCCTGGTGGACACCAAGCTGACCATGAGCCAGCGGTGTGCCCTTGCAGCAAAGGCAGCCCACAGCAGCCAGGGATGTGTAGCCAGCAGGTTGAGGAAGGTTATCCTTCTTCTCTACTCAGCCCTGGTGAGACACATCTGGGATGCTGTGTCCAGTTCTGGATTCCCCAGTACAAGCAGAGCACTTACTGGAGTGAGTCCAGCAATAGGCTGTAAAGATTGTTAAGGACTCAGAGCATCTGTTGTACAAGGAGTGGCTGAAAGCGCTGGGACTGTTCAGCCTAGAGAAGAGAAGGCTTAAGGGGATCTTGTCGTCCATGTGTATAAATACCTGATGGGAATAAAGAAGATGGATCCAGACTCTTCTCAGTGGTGCCCAGTGAAAGGACGAGGCAAAACACACAAACTGAAATACAGAAAAATCCTTGTAACCATAAAAAAGACCTCACTGTAAGGGTGTAAGGTAGAAAAAGTTGCCCAGAGAGGATGTAGAGGCCATCTGTGGAGATATTCAAAACACATCTGGACATAGACCTGAGCAGCCTGCTCTAGGTGACCCTGCTAAGAGCCCCAGAGTTGGACTGGGTAATACCCAGATGTGCCTTCCAACCTCAACCATTCTGTGATCCTGTGAGTTTCTGAACAACTTTAATTCTGCCCATGTGTTAGTTTGTCTAAATAATACTGCCTATTTTAAAATTCTGTCAGCAGTTTACGTAAATATGACTTGGTATTGTATGCAGGCAGGTAGTATTTATCAGTGACGCTTGAAAATCTCATATTCCACTTCTGCAAAGTGGTGGAAGGACTTTCTGTACACTTCCAGTTTACTAGGCATGGTGTGGTATGGAAATACAGTTAGCCTGGAACAAAAAATGGCAACACAAGCTGGGAAGAAAGTTGAAAATATAGATGGAGTCAAATGCAGAAGACCAAAAAATAAATAAGAGACAAGAAGTGTCAACTATTTAAAAGTAAGGATAGTGTTAGAGTAATCTTAATGTATCTAATTGCTGCCAATACTCCCTTTGCTCCAGATAATTTGCTGCTTTTCTCACTCTAATTCTCTTTTATTCACTGCTTGCTCTGAATTTATGGGGAAATGGCACATTTTTTTCAGTCAGTGTTAGTTAATGTTAACGCTGTACAGGTGTTACTTTGCAATGCTTGGTATAGCGTTGCCGAAGACAAGAGAATTGAATATTGTTGAGCAAACAATGACATTGGTTTTGTTTTGCAGTAATGTAAAATCGATAAACTATTGTATTGCCCAAGAGCGTATTATGTCCAGGCCAGTAATGTGCATATAGAAGCTTAAATATCAGCAAGTTATAGACTCTAATCCATGTCACGAGGTCTACGCGCTGATTGAGTTCAAGTCTTGTTATTAATAAAGGAGCAGATTTTCCATATGTGATTAATGGTTTTGCATGCCTCAGATTGTGGCTGCCTAAATTCAGAAAAAATAAATGAGGTTATCTATCTCTTCCTTTTACAAAAGGTTATAGTAATTTATAACTAGTGGGAAATTCTGAGTTGGAACAGTGTTTTCCATAATACTAAGAACTTTAAAGTGTGGGTTATCTAAGTTATTTTAATAGTCATTAAATAGAAACAGATGAAGATTGGGGGATGGGGGGAGGAGAAAAAGATGAAATTTGTTTAAATGTAACCCAAAGAACATCCAGTTTGGATGATTAGCAACAACAAATACATAGTGTTCCATTAGTTGTAGTATCACTGAGTATATTTCAAGTCCTAGGATGGAAATCTCCTTTAATGAACTTCACAGACTTTAGAAAACTCAGTAGAAATCTCGAGTAAAATTTTCTCCAGTTTCAAGTTGTTCCAAGACAGGCTTGTGAAATTGCAGACTGGATGAAGAGTCAGATTTTTATTTTGTTACCTTTGAAGCATAGTAAACAAGACTGTTAAATAGAATGTGTAGGTTACTTGGATATGATACATCCTACAGTTGAAAATTTTTATTAATCTCACAAATGTCAGCTATTGACAGTGGACTGTGTCAGGTTTTCATCTTTAAATGTATTTAAAATTCCATTTCTGTTCATGTTCTTACTGAGCATCCAAAATGTTATTTAAAGAAAAAGTTAAACCATGCCCACAAAGTATGCAATTACATTTACAACATCATTTGAGGTTTCTTGAAAGTCTGTAGAAAGGAAGGAAATTGTGGAACAGAAAACCACCATTATGGTTATTCATTTTGATAATTACAGTTATTTTTAAAAAAATTTGTACAGATTGTCTGTGTCTAGTGAACACCTTCCATAATTGTTATTTTTTCTTGCTTTAGAGTGGTTCTTGTGATCTGACACAAGTTTTAAGCCTGACACCTAAGTTAGAGGGTTTTTTTGAGTATCCAGATCCCCAGTGTGTAAGGTGATGTGCTCTTCTCGCTCGTCAGCATAGTTCAGTTCCTCGGACTGGATTGTCCATGGTGGAAGCCACCACCTTCACCTTATTCCCAGCCTTTGTTGACCTTGAGATTGAGTTACCAGAAACTGAAGTTCAGAAAAGGTGGCCTGTCAAAATCATAGACAGCTTGATGCTATTAGGCACTTCAAGATAATTTTGAAAGGAATACACTTAAAAAAATCACAGGCTTGAATTGCTAGCCAGATATGGCATTTTAAAGTTTGAAATGGGGGTTCAAACCAATCCCCAGATGAACACCAGCTTCATTACCATCTTTGGGTTATTAGTTTCTGGGTAAATAGATGGCAGTGTAGCAAAACCTCTGTATCACTTTTGGCACTAATTGCCTAAACTCTGATGGAGATACAGAGTGAAATATTCATGTCCTAGGAGGGAGCTTGGATTTTCTTCACAATTGTACTACCTAGTAACTTTATTTTTGTAAGAAAGGTAAAATTCTTTGTGACCATGGAAACTGAACTACTGTGAACATCAGGTTGATTTCTCCCTTTACATAATTTTTTGCAGAGATGTTCAAACCATTGTGAAAAGTTCCAGATGCAGCACAAATCATCAAAATAAATTACATTCAAATATATTAATACAGCTGTTGAATTTAAAAAAAAAAAAAATTTCCAAGGTTGTCTGTCCATATATTTTACAGTGATTAATAGGTATTTCAGAAACACAAACTGCTGTGTTTTTCACAGAGTTGTGAACACAGGCATGTGTTGGCATGTTTAATGGATTCCTGCCAGAAACTCCAGGAGGAAGACCCTCCAGTAAACACATTTCCAGTGCATCAGGTTGTGGTTCTTCTTCAGATAGTCCTCCTACATTTAACTGTGTTATGTGTAACTAAAGGCTTTACTTACCTATCTCCAGTAATCTCCAGTAAACTCTCCTAATTAATCTTCACATACACTTGCAACTTAACTTGGGGGGAAAAAATGCTTCTGCCAGTATAATCTATACAAATTCAAGCTAAATCAGTGGTTCATCAGCTGGATGACCCCTGGGAAGCTGCATAGTGAGTCCTGTGAGGAGCAAGCATGAGGAAAAATGATAAGCATGTGGGAGATGGGAGAGAACTTCTTGCCAGCCAGCCTTGGGAGGGCAATGGAGAAGGAGCGCTGACTACAGACAGCTTGAAGCTGTGCATGTGGTAGCCTGAAGGACAGCCAGCAGAGAAGCAGCAAGGGGACCAAGAAGCAGAGAGCGAGAACATGGGAAATAGAGGGATGAGGGGTGTAGGGAGAGTGTAATAGAGGAGAAGTTGGGCAAGAAGAGTAATGCAGCAGGAGACAGAGGCAAACATATATATAGCTCTGCAAAGTCCTCTGCTTTACTTACCACCCAGCACTTCAGAGACTTGCAAGGCTCCCCAGTTCCGTCACCAGAGCTCCTCTACCAGCCAAAAGTTCTGTTGTAAACTTCCTCTTGGATTTTGGCTGCTTTTGTGCAAGGTTTTTACATTGAGTCATACCAGAGGTTCACCAAGTCCAAATGTACTTTTTGAGCCTCCTGGTGTCAATACCTAACATGGCCATTGGCAAGTCAGAAAGAATTGAAACTGGGACCTTCGAGTCTTCTTATGCCTCTCTTCTTATTTTGCCTTCTTGGTTGTTCCGCAGGAGTTTTTTATAGTTCTTGTCCTCCTTCAAGGAGGCTGAAACAACTGATTCTTGGGAGGAACATTTTTTGAGGTTGTGTCTCCTTGAGTTGGAAGTCAAATAAGCAGACATTTTCCATTATCACCAAGTTCTTAATAAACACATTGGTGCATGAATATTCTTGAGACAGTCTGTAATTAAAATATTTGAGAAGCTTCTTTTTATCTATTCAGTAGTCAAGTTGGAATTACTTTCCATTAGCCTGTTTTTCTGCTTAGCCGTGATTCACCTGGATCCAGAATGCTTTCTGACTTTTTTCTTTCTGTGATACAGTGGTGTATTTAGTCTCAGATATCTGAGCAAGAATAAATCTGAAGTAGGATGTCATGTGCTGTCCAAGAGGTACTCTTTCATTTAATGCAGAAGAATAGTAAGAATGAGAGTTTGGGTGTAGCTGTTTCATTTCAGTTGACAGGTAATACCCTCCCACTGAGACTGCACTTGCAGATAGTAGATTATTTGCTCTGGGTTGATGTAATCTCTACCTTTACCTCAAGTATCAGACTTCTGCATAGTGCTTCTTAAACTACAAGGAAAAACTTTCTTTTTGACATAAAGTTGCAGGATTTGAGCAAGCTTTTGCTGGTTTGAATTCATTCATCTTCAGTGGTGTTTGAAGGACCCTAAGGACATTCTAAGAGTACCCAGTTCTTTGCCAAGTAGATCCTGTGGTGAATACAAAGATGTTTCATCTCAGGCTTTAGAGAAATAGCATTAGAAGGTCAAATTATTTCTGTGATTGCAGTATCTGGACGGATCTTCATCTTATAATCGGACAAGCAAACCATATGTTTCTGAGCTAGATTCATATATTTGCTTACTGACTCATTTTGTGATACTGGGCAAAGCAACTAATTCTACACGTACAATCTAAACAAATCCAGTCTTTAGATATGAGAAAATTATAGGTTTAAAATGCCTTGGTATTCATGATATCCCTATGAAAATGAATGTGATTTTAATCTAACTTAGAGTGTTTCTGTATGCGAGTGTGTGCACACGTATAAACAACCAAAGGTATTGCTGCGGGAGGCCAGAGACCCTCCTGTCCTGAGCATCCCTCTGCGCAAACGCTACGTGTGATGGAGTCCAGCGTACTCCTGCCACAAGAAGGGAGGTTGCAGGTCCCTGCGCTGCAGAGGCTGGGAGCTGTGCTGGCCCGTCCGAGGAGCTCTGCTCAGAGCGGGCTGAGAAGCTCGCTTGTTGGAAGGATCGGGTGAGGCCAGGGTGGAAAGATAGCACGAGGTATCTGACCTGCATACTAGCATCACGTTATAGATCTGTAATTAATGAGCAGGCTCCATTCACAGCCAATTCATGTGATTGCTGTTACACTTCCCCTTCATGTTGCTCTTATTTACATCCCATTTTAAATTTGACTAGAAGTACATGGAGATGCTGTCAGATTTTGTGCTTAGGCAATGAAGTTATAATAAAATATAGTCTTTAGCATAGAATTACAGTGAACATCTCCTTATAGGGAACTTTATAGAAATACAGTCACTATTAAAGCTCTTCAGCTTTCGTTTTCTTTTAGCTAAAGTTATTGAACTTAATGCAGCAAATGCTTGATATACTCTGTAGTAAATATATAGCATTTAGGTCTGGAAATGAATCAGAATAATGTATCCATTTAAAAGTGCTGGAAAATTAGCCAAAGGCTACCATGAACACTCAGATTTTTCTCGGAAAGCCTTCTGTGATTTTCAGTAGCTTGGTGTTCTCTGTCTTCTTCTGTGATTTGCCATTCATGTTCATATTTGCTTGAAGATTTATAACTTCACATATTAGCAAAACTTAAAATTTAAATATATTTCTTAACATTACTTAGTAATTTATTGTAAAAATTAGGCTGGTTTTAGTTGTGTAGAATGGCGGCCGCGCTCAGCATGATGTGTGACGTGGCAAAGAATTTAAGTTCTCTCTACTATTAAGGGAAATATGGATACTAGTATAATTTGGATCTAGCAAAATGCAGTATACCTTTGGGATAGACTGGTTTCCATGACAACATTTTCTTTTGTATTTTTGAGGCTAGAAATGATGGGCAGAAGCTGTTTTATTCAGCAGTGATTAGGTCAGTCTTTGGTTTTGGGGAAAAAACAAATGCAACCACATCTGAATGCCAAAATAAATGTTAACCCTTTCTGGTTGCACTCCCCTGGCAGCCTTACAGGTGTACAGCATTATTGCAAATACCTAAGTAGAAGCAGAAATGTTTTCATTTATTAAAATTTTATCTAAGAGCAATTTAAAAAGCAACATTATTTGAATTTCATAAAAACTCTTGCTTATACAAAATATTATGCCTAATTAGAATGCTCAAAATCTGTTTTTAAATTGTATTACAAATTCATAAAATAACCATACTGTGAAAAATGTTCAGTTCACCAAATATCCATGCAGACTTGCTTTGTGTGTGTGAAACGGTGCCTTTCTTTTATGCTCTTTTAGGAATCTTACCTGTGCTGGAGAACCAGAGTTTGTTGGTCTTCTCAGTTATCCTGGAGGAGGTTGCTTGATGAGAAATGTAGTGTCTCTGAGAAATTCTGTTAATCAGAATCATTACCATAATGGTCTTTGTTTTTAGCCATTAGTATAGCCAGTATAAGGGAAATGCTTACCTTGCATCAGAAGGTTGAAACCCGGAAAACCTAAAATTGTTTTGCCTTATGGCCTCCATTCAATCTGGCTGCAGTAGACAGGTAGATTGGAAGGGCCCAAACTTAAGAGTAATTGGTTAACTATTGGCACTTCTTTTGCATTGATTATAGTTTAGCTTGGAAACAAATTGATAATCTTTTTTTTCCCAGTTCTGTGCTCTAGAGGAGCACAATCAATCTTTTCAATGCAACAGCTAAGGTCAAGCAGCTCTGAATACTGCAGTTGCCTTAAAGCACAGTGTGAACCTGCGCTTTTATTTTCAAAAATGCTAATGACCCGTATTTATTTTTAATCCTTGCTCATCTACTGAGACCTGCCAATTGTTTCCATATCCTTTCAAAGGGAGCATACACAGATACTGAAAAAAAAGGTAACATGAGAAGTTTTCCCACATTCTTGCGACTCAATTGATACATTTCTCCTTGTGAATGTGAAATTCCCATTGTTAATGAGATTTCCATATGCGTATAGAAAGATGATGAAATTAAGTATTTTCTTATATAACTGTAAAATAGATTAAATATAATGGTGCAAGTGACCTCATTTGATGGGAGTAGGATAGTAATTTTATATATCAGCTTAGAGGTGGAGAGCTGCTTTGCTGTATTTCAGAAGACTTCCATCTAGTTTAGTTTAGTTACAGATCCATAATTTCTACAGCTACAGAAAGTGTACACCACGTATACAAGAATGACTCTGTAGAGTGTCATTGTACAAGATTCCTTCATGTAAAAAACATTTTTTTCTTGAGTATTCCTTAGCATTATAAAGGCTCTTCAGATGTTGTCAAGGGTTGTATGATTTCAGTTTCTTTCTTTTTTTTATTTGATCGTGGAAGATGTGAATTGCAGATGTGCTTTTAATAATGCTTTTTCAAGTGAAAAAAAGTACCCTTTAGATTTAACAGATTCTGTCATTGATTTTTGTACTTCTTCCCATACAGCCATAAGCACAGCACCTGAGATGTTTGTTATAGGTAATGTTTTAGCATCAGATGCGGCCCTCATTTTAGGTATTTATCAGGGAGTTATGTGCTTTCACATACTTCTGCAGGCTTCAAGGAATAAAGATAGTAGGTGATAATTGAAAGCTCATTTTTAAAAATAATCTAATAATAATATAATGTTTCCTAATTCTGTTTTTAGGACTTGCTTTGCACAACTTCATATTCATACGTGTTCAGTTATGGACTTAAACATGTCTTTAAATTAAACTACTAAATTAAGCTTAATTATGAAGAAAAGACACTATTGATGATGTAATAATCTTGGGCATGCTTATCCTTTTCTTTTTTCTTTGTATTTTATACCTCCAGGGAGTTCTTCCTACCTTCCTCTCTTTGGAGTTACTTAAGAACTTTCTATTTCATCTTACTTTTGACCTTATGTAAACTTCATACCTCCACAATACTTTTCTGGAAGATGTTTTTATTCACTGGCTGGTTTCTTTTTTCTGTGTTTAGATCCTCATAACACATCATAGATCCTCATAACACATCATAACATTGTTGAATTGGAACTTCGCTCAGTAGGATTCGTCTTAAAAGTTGTTTAGTATTTATTTATTTAATTTTTCAACTCGAGCTATTGTCCTTTCTTCAGTGACCTTTTTTGAAGTAACACCACCATGAGCACTGGCTAATAACTTGCATCCATAGCAATAGGCACACGTTAGCAGTGGATAAGCTGTTTATGGGGTACATTCATTACTCATCCAGCTAAGAAGGTGTCAGAAGTGGCAGACAGGTTGACTTAAAGCTAGTTTTATCTAATTAGCCCTCGTATCTCATGATTATTTTAGTCTGATTAGAATTGCTGTCATAGGAATTAGTTAATGCAGAATATCTACAAACATTGAAAAATTTAAACTATGAGCTTGTATAGCATTTTCTAGAGGTTTATTCAGTCCTTTTCCCTTCTGCCATGTACTAAGACAGGTGGTGTGGCTCTACAGCCATGCATGTATCATACTTGAGTGCATCCTTGTATGCATGGCTTTCAAAATGACAGGCTACTTGAAAGACACACTGTACTGTCTTCTTGCTTTGCATTAAGCAAAAGTGTACAAGAAAAAACTGAATTCTGCAGTTTGTCTGATGAAAGGGCCGGGTCCTTCCTGGTCATTGAAATATCCAGCTTTTTAGTTTTTGAGCCCTGGTCACCTTGGTAGTCTTCAAAGTTTGAAGTGAGTGGAGTTTCAGTGAATTCCTTTGGAAAAGAAATACTAAAATAACAGACTCTATAGGAAGCAACATAAAAATAATCTTATCAAACAAACAGCCTCAGCTCTGTTTTTGAGCTTGGATTCCAACTTCTGAGCTGGACAACCAGCCCTGGCATGTCTTTGTGAGGCCTACAAGCATACTTTCTATTCATGGGTCTATTTGATATATTTCTATTCAAAGTTTGGTGAAAAATCACCTCTTTTCAAAACTCGGCTTGAATTCTACATGTTATCCAAGAAAACTCTTTAAGTACTGTTCTTTTACTAGCATTGACCACATTTTTCTGCATTTGGATATTAGGAAAAATTTCTTCACCGAAAGGGTTGTCAGACATTGGAACAGGCTGCCTGGGGAAGTGGTGGAGTCCCCATCCCTGGAGGTATTTGAAGGTCGTGTAGATGTGGTGTTTAGGGACATGATTTAGTGGTGGACTTGGCAGTGCTAGGTTAATGGTTGGACTTGATGATCTTAAAGGTCTTTTCCAACCTAAACGATTCTGTGATCCTGTGACTAAATTTTTTTTAACTGATACCACGTGGTGAATTGGAGATACCTTTTGAAACTAGCAGGAATCATTGTACAGTCCTTAATTCATTTTAATGCATTTCTATTGTAACTTGAATATTAAGCACAAATTAGTACTAGATCTTTCTAATTGAGATAATTTAATATACATGGACACAAATCGAAATACAGGAAATTCCGTTTAGATATCACAAAAAACTGTTTTACTGTCGCAGTATTCAGACTCTAGAACAGGTTCCCGAGAGAGACTGTGGAGCCTCCATTCTTTGAGATAGTCAAAACCTGGCTGGACCCAGTCCTGCTGTAGTCTGTGCTGCTGTGAGCAAAGGGGTTGGACTAGACTTAGTAAGAACCCAACTTCTTAAGACTGTTGTAGAGGTTCATGGGATTACAGTAGTCATTGTGCACTGGCCATATTTCCTTCTTTGTTAGTTCTTTCTGCCCTCTTTTTGAGGTAGTGACAATTGCCTTGAGGTACTTTGCCCTGTGAATTATTTGCCTTTATGCATGTTACATTGTAATTTGCTTTTGTGGAAATCAGTAAAAATTAAGCATGACTTAAGCACTGACTGCCTCCACTGAAGTAGGCTGAATAGCAACATGTTCGTTTATTTTTCTGTGGGTCTCAGTTGAATTGCACGTTACCTGACTGCTTCTCCCAGAAGAAGAGAAAGGGTATCTGTTGTGGTGATCAGCCAGAGCCAGGTTTTGGTAAAATCCTGCTTCGTCTATCTTTTCATCATAATCCTTGAAGTTTATCCCTTAATCCTCTCAAATGAGGCCACTTCCAAGTTTCTTGAACAAAAGTCTGGAGCAGCCTCTGTGGGATGTGCCATGTCTTTTAATGCTCATGAAGGCCTTCATGTCCTCATTGATTCTGCAGAGGGAACCCTTAAGGGTTGATGGTGCTCAGAGCTAGGAATGGCCACAGGTGTCAGCCTATCCAACTGAAGGTACCTTTTATGGTGTAAAGATACATGCTACAGCGATTTTATTCTTTCCATGAACAAAGACTTTAAGCAAATGCCTTTGAAACAAATATGATCTTTAAAGCTCTCCCGAAACCCAGGAGCCTATTGTGAAAGGAAATCTCTCTGAACTTGCTACGAAACCACCACAGGCAAGAACTAGTGCTTAGGGCCTACGGAGGTCTGTCACAGAGAGATTAACACTTGTTAAAAGGAGAAGAAAAGTTACACCAAGATATGAACCTGCTGAACTGAAAGTGTTTCTCTAAGACAACGCAGAGTCCCTCCTTGGGCCTTTCTAAAATGACCTCTTAAGCTCTAATTTCATTCACTGACTTAAGTGAAAATAAATAACTTTGACTGAGGATTGGTTGTTCTCCGTTGTCAGTTTCGTCTGCATAGGACTTGCGACCTCAGAAACTAAATGACTTGTAAATCATAAATTAAATAATTTTAGAGTAAGAAGTTCCTTTTGCAATGTAACTTAATTTTGAAGGAAATTGACTGAAATCCCATCAAGTGAGATTCAGCTGGCACAGACGTAAGCATGTGGATGGCCATAAGTGCATTCTCTTCCTTCAAGTGCTGGCAAGGTTTTGACTTTTCAAGTTGCTCCATTTCTTAGGAAGAACTTCATCTTAAGGGTTTTTTCCCCCTTTGTTACCAGGCAGGACAAAAAGTCCAACCATACATATTTATATTTACATGGTGGGTGCATTTACTCTACCTCTCTCCTCCTGTGTCAGCTATCAATATGGTAATTACAGGGCTTTTATTTTTCTCCCTGCTGAATAAAATAAATTTATTTCTGTTCGTGGTATAGGTATTTTTTCTGTCATATCTGTGATCCCTAGCATTTTTTTGTAAGACATGTAAGTGATGTCCCACCCTTAACGCTTCCTTTCCTGCTGCTGAGGGAAGAGGAAGGAGTTGACAGTTTACACACAAGGCCTCCTCGGTCCCCAGAGAAGTTATGTCCTGCTTGGTCTAGATTTTTTTTTGCAAGGACAGACTGCTGATTTATATTAAGATACTCCTCATTGTTATTACTACACCAAAGAAACCGTTACTTATTTAAATACATAATGGATGTGCAAGGTTGTAGCTATTAGAAACATCTAATTACAAGGTGACTTCTGAGGGAACCTTGGTTTACTGTTTTCGAAAATGTATGTCAAGAAAAGCTATCACTTTTGTGATAGTTTTTTGTTGTTTTTTTTTTTGTAAAATCTTGGATAGCCATTGTTATAATAGCCATTGCTATAAAGCTGCAATAGCCATTGCTATTATGTGCCACTGCCTCAGAGTATTGTGATGGATTTAGCTTTGGAACAACCCTGTAAAAACAGACTGTATTAGTTTTAAATGTTAGGATTTTCTGTTTCATTTAAGTTATTTAAAGCCTTGATTGCAGTAGTTAAGCTCAGTTTGACTCAATTTTTCAGGACTCTTAGATCTCGTCGTTCTAGAAATCCAGTTCAAAAGGTTTTTGCTGTATCATATGAGTCAAAACAGTGATTTAGTGCTATATAAATGCTCCGTTTATGCCTTATAAAGCAGTTAAAGTGCTACAGAAGAGGTGTGACTCCCCTGAGGTGGAGTAAGAAGTATGAGGGCAACCTGAAAATCATTTTAAATAAGGGTTAAAAATATTTTCTGAGCTTTGATGAAATCATTGTGCAGTCTTTTCTGTCTTCTGAAATAAAAACAGTGCACTCAGAAATTCAGAAATCCAAAACTGCCAGCTCTGGAGTTCAAAATATACAATGGGAGTGAAACATTACTATCTTTAGGCTTGGTGTGGGAGGCATTCTTTGAATATTCACATCTTAATTTCAAAGATGTTGAATTCCTTAAAGATAAACAGATTTTTGTGCTCAGCTCTTTGGAGATCTTCAGGTGAAAAGAAACTTCCTCTTCATATGGATATTAAGTGATAGGGTCCGTATAATAGGCCAAAAATGAAAAATCTTACTGAATTCAAATGGATTTTGAAGCAGTTCTGATTTTTTTAGCATACTGGAGCCATTTTCTCAACAAAAAGCATGACAGGACATGTGGAATGAGTGGTAATTTAAGGGTGTGAGTGTAATTACTGCTTCGTTACTTCATTATTAGGAAATCCTTTCTTTCCAGGGAGGGAAAAAAAAATCAGAATAAAGTTTTCTTGCTGTCTTTGGTCCCCATCTTTAAAAAACTTATAATTTATCTGTATCTAGAGATGCAGAGTTTATGTTTGGGCCCCAGAGCTTATGTTTGCTCTCTGTAGCAGAGAGGTAAGTTCGTGATGTTTTGGACTGGGACTAGCAGGCTCGGAGCATCACCTGCAGGGAAGGTAAGAGGGCTGTCTCCTGCAGAATACAGTAGTTTTAAAATGCCTGCTACTTATATACCTTTCTAGTCTTGGGATGATCTTTAGTCCCTTTTGCTGGCTTTGCAACATGATATAAGAAAAAAAAAACAGAGAAATTGAATGGTTTAATACGTTCATGTTTTAATGTAGTGTTTATTGGCTTTTAAATGAAGAAAAAATGGTTGTTGAGTAGTGGGGTAACGATTCGGGGGTTTGTGTGCGGTTTAGATTTTGTTTTGCTTAGCTACAACTGATAAGAAAAATTGTGGCAAAATGTTCTGTGTATTTACAGTTTATGCTGATATTAGGACGATAATGCTGGTATCAGAAACCACAGATGTAGAGGCTCTGTTATGTAAGAAGCTGCAAGCTGTTAGATGTTTGGCAGGTGATTAATGATAAGCTTGCTGAGGAGTGTGAAAAAACACACTCAACCAGATATGTTCGTGCACAAAGTTAGAGTATCTAATGTTTTGAGTGCTGCAAACATAAAAGCAGCAATCTGTTTGGGGGGGCGGGGGGGGGAAACCAATTTATAATTTTTGGTTAATTTAGCATTAATTCCTTGCAGAGATACTCTGCTTTTCTGTGGAGTTAACAAGTGCTAAAATTTAACTGTTCACTAACATTTAATTTCTGGAGAGTAAGAGACACAAAAGGTTTTATGCTTGTACTTTTTATTTTGCTGGGAGTGATTTGATTGTTTCTGTCTACACCGCAGTGTCTGAAGGCATTCCGGTCTGCAGGGCTCCAGCTTAGGTCACTTTGAACAAAACCTGGTTAACACTGACTAGTCGTGTTGGCCTGAGTCCATCTTGTCCTTCTGCTTTGTTGAGGAATTCTTTTCAATATTTTAAACTTGTTTTGTTGTTTAAAACACTGTTTGGGTATGTTCATAGTTGTTGTAGCCAAAGGCTGCTAGTTTTGGCTGGAAATAACAGCTGTACTTCTTGAACGGGTGAACAAATTGGAAAGGAAGATTTTCTTTTTTTTGCCTTTTAAGTATTGTACATCTGCATCACTAATACAGTGTTTATCCACAATGAGTAGCAAAGGAATTTAATCAATATGGATTAAATGACACATTTTTGTTTTTTTAAACATGGTGCAGGGACTCATGTGATTTCTCTTTAAAAAATAAGATCCTGTAATTAAATCTTNNNNTTTTTTTTTTGTAAAATCTTGGATAGCCATTGTTATAATAGCCATTGCTATAAAGCTGCAATAGCCATTGCTATTATGTGCCACTGCCTCAGAGTATTGTGATGGATTTAGCTTTGGAACAACCCTGTAAAAACAGACTGTATTAGTTTTAAATGTTAGGATTTTCTGTTTCATTTAAGTTATTTAAAGCCTTGATTGCAGTAGTTAAGCTCAGTTTGACTCAATTTTTCAGGACTCTTAGATCTCGTCGTTCTAGAAATCCAGTTCAAAAGGTTTTTGCTGTATCATATGAGTCAAAACAGTGATTTAGTGCTATATAAATGCTCCGTTTATGCCTTATAAAGCAGTTAAAGTGCTACAGAAGAGGTGTGACTCCCCTGAGGTGGAGTAAGAAGTATGAGGGCAACCTGAAAATCATTTTAAATAAGGGTTAAAAATATTTTCTGAGCTTTGATGAAATCATTGTGCAGTCTTTTCTGTCTTCTGAAATAAAAACAGTGCACTCAGAAATTCAGAAATCCAAAACTGCCAGCTCTGGAGTTCAAAATATACAATGGGAGTGAAACATTACTATCTTTAGGCTTGGTGTGGGAGGCATTCTTTGAATATTCACATCTTAATTTCAAAGATGTTGAATTCCTTAAAGATAAACAGATTTTTGTGCTCAGCTCTTTGGAGATCTTCAGGTGAAAAGAAACTTCCTCTTCATATGGATATTAAGTGATAGGGTCCGTATAATAGGCCAAAAATGAAAAATCTTACTGAATTCAAATGGATTTTGAAGCAGTTCTGATTTTTTTAGCATACTGGAGCCATTTTCTCAACAAAAAGCATGACAGGACATGTGGAATGAGTGGTAATTTAAGGGTGTGAGTGTAATTACTGCTTCGTTACTTCATTATTAGGAAATCCTTTCTTTCCAGGGAGGGAAAAAAAAATCAGAATAAAGTTTTCTTGCTGTCTTTGGTCCCCATCTTTAAAAAACTTATAATTTATCTGTATCTAGAGATGCAGAGTTTATGTTTGGGCCCCAGAGCTTATGTTTGCTCTCTGTAGCAGAGAGGTAAGTTCGTGATGTTTTGGACTGGGACTAGCAGGCTCGGAGCATCACCTGCAGGGAAGGTAAGAGGGCTGTCTCCTGCAGAATACAGTAGTTTTAAAATGCCTGCTACTTATATACCTTTCTAGTCTTGGGATGATCTTTAGTCCCTTTTGCTGGCTTTGCAACATGATATAAGAAAAAAAAAACAGAGAAATTGAATGGTTTAATACGTTCATGTTTTAATGTAGTGTTTATTGGCTTTTAAATGAAGAAAAAATGGTTGTTGAGTAGTGGGGTAACGATTCGGGGGTTTGTGTGCGGTTTAGATTTTGTTTTGCTTAGCTACAACTGATAAGAAAAATTGTGGCAAAATGTTCTGTGTATTTACAGTTTATGCTGATATTAGGACGATAATGCTGGTATCAGAAACCACAGATGTAGAGGCTCTGTTATGTAAGAAGCTGCAAGCTGTTAGATGTTTGGCAGGTGATTAATGATAAGCTTGCTGAGGAGTGTGAAAAAACACACTCAACCAGATATGTTCGTGCACAAAGTTAGAGTATCTAATGTTTTGAGTGCTGCAAACATAAAAGCAGCAATCTGTTTGGGGGGGCGGGGGGGGGAAACCAATTTATAATTTTTGGTTAATTTAGCATTAATTCCTTGCAGAGATACTCTGCTTTTCTGTGGAGTTAACAAGTGCTAAAATTTAACTGTTCACTAACATTTAATTTCTGGAGAGTAAGAGACACAAAAGGTTTTATGCTTGTACTTTTTATTTTGCTGGGAGTGATTTGATTGTTTCTGTCTACACCGCAGTGTCTGAAGGCATTCCGGTCTGCAGGGCTCCAGCTTAGGTCACTTTGAACAAAACCTGGTTAACACTGACTAGTCGTGTTGGCCTGAGTCCATCTTGTCCTTCTGCTTTGTTGAGGAATTCTTTTCAATATTTTAAACTTGTTTTGTTGTTTAAAACACTGTTTGGGTATGTTCATAGTTGTTGTAGCCAAAGGCTGCTAGTTTTGGCTGGAAATAACAGCTGTACTTCTTGAACGGGTGAACAAATTGGAAAGGAAGATTTTCTTTTTTTTGCCTTTTAAGTATTGTACATCTGCATCACTAATACAGTGTTTATCCACAATGAGTAGCAAAGGAATTTAATCAATATGGATTAAATGACACATTTTTGTTTTTTTAAACATGGTGCAGGGACTCATGTGATTTCTCTTTAAAAAATAAGATCCTGTAATTAAATCTTGAGACTCAACAGGCACTGTGTCATGTTGGCATATTGCCGTGTCTTAATTTCCTTGGAAAATGAAAAGCCAAGTGTCTCAGCTACTGGTGAAATGTTAAGATCCCAGCATGAGACACACTCTAGAATGTCTTAGTGTGATTATGAAATGGCCCTATTTTATATTACAAGTAGAACAAAATAACGCTGTATTGTAACACTAGGAAAAGGATGTGGAAATTAAAATTATGTAAGTTAATATCTTAATTATTTTGTTTTCTATATTGTAGGTGCTGTTTGAAATTAAAACTAACTAAATGGCATATAAAATAATTCTGAGCCAGTGTTTAGCTACGGAAGAAGTTACAGAATACAAATACAGGGAGAAGCTACGGCAAGCGTAGCCATTATGCTCTCCTCATTAACTTTATCTTTTTTTCTGATGAGGAGTATGTGCTGCTGTGCATATGGCAAAGGCAGTGTGCCAGTAGCGGCACTTTTATTCCCCATTCGTTTTTGCCAGTAAGAGTAAAAAATTTGGTTAATTTTTTTAGCATCGTATTAAATCTCAGCAACTAAACTAAATCAGAAGAGGTAAAAGGAGTAGTGAACCAAGGAATTGAGAGGAACGTAAAGAAGGCAAGGAAACAAGCAATTTCTTGAAGAGAAAAGAAAAAGAATTGAGAACAGAATAAGCCAAAGCAGAAAAAGAGGATTTTGCCAGTGCTATCTCTAAAATATTGGGGGGCGGGAAGAGGAGAAGAAAAGACAAGGTGCTGTTGTACATTGGCCCTACCCAAGAGGTCAATGGAGATGACACGAAACGCCGTACGGCACGTGGGCATTTATCCTGGAAACACACCCATATCTTTCACTGGTGGTCATGCGGAGGTAGTCAAAAAAGCCCAGCTTATGCTGAATAGCTATAAACTCACATATTTCATGTGTCTGTGATCAAACCATTAAGGGAAGAGTACTTCTCTACAGGGAAGGTTTGATCCTGTGAAGATTTCAAAAAGGTGCAAAACTTCTCTCTTCTATATGTAATTCATTTCCAATGGTGCTTACTTAACATTTTTGCAGAATTACCTCCTAAATTACTTACAGTAACCTGATTTAAAAAAAACAACAAAACACACCAAGAATGAATTAAAGTAACTACAGTCCAAAATACATTATATAGATTAACTACATGGAAAACTTAATGATTTTGAGTTAAGTCTTAATATAATTTTTTTACATAGATCAACACAAAAATATCTACATTCTGTTCACTGAAAAAGTTGCATTTTTTAAAGCTGAATAATGCTGAATGTTAATAACATGACAGGGTCAGTCACTGAGCCTCCATAAATTTGGCATTTGGTATTTTGTTTATTTTCAGGCTTTGGCTATTTCCCAGGTTGGGAAATCCCTCAGTCTAAAGAACATCCAAAATCTACAAAACAAACCCAACAATAAAAGCCCAGATTTGAGGTTTTATTAAGCAGCCCTAAATTCAAAAAAAATAAAACAAATGAATAGCGTAAGTCCTAAGTAAGTGCATTGAAAACACTCCTTACAAGGAGTTGTTTTATCGCCTGGCATATTCTCCTAGAGGAAGTGATGAAAGCATCACTGCTTTTGAGTCATTTAAAAGCAGAATGGACAAAGCAGTCTGGCACAAACATTATAAGGCAGTGTAATGGTGGTGGTGCATTAGAGAAGCTGACCTGGTATTCCTTCTCCATCCAGAAAGTGTATGTAGCTTTAATCATACAGCAGGCTCAGCTTCTGGTTACTTACATACAGCGTTCTTTAAATTAATGTGCTTCTCCTTTATTCAGGAAGTGTCTAATGGCATTGGGGGGAGGGGAAACTCATTAGCTTCCTTCCTCAGTAATATAATTTTTATTTCCTGTTGTAACAGTGGCCTCAGCCAAAAGCAACAGTTAAAAAGTGTGGGGGGGAGGGTTGCCTGTGCAAAACATTTTCATCTCTGAAGTGAAATGTTGGTTACAAGACAATTTTGAGACCAACAAGCAGTTTTAAAATACCCTTTGCAGGTGTATTTTGAACTTTCTGTCCTGCATTGCAATTTTCTTTTTCTTTAATGACGAGGATGGAGGCGACTCAGAACTGCACTAAATGGGCCATTTACCTTTACCTTCCCCTCTGTGAGTCCTAGACTGCCTTGCCATCTTCCATTCTCCTCCTTTGACCTCCGAAGGCAGCCCAAAATAAACCTCCTCCCGGGCTCCAGGTGCGGTTTCTGCAGCTGCAGATGCAGGGAGCATCGCTGTCAGTTCCTCGCGCCCGGGTCCGAGCAGTATCCTTTGCAGCCAGAGGGGAGTTCTGCAGATGCTGGCAAAGAGTACCCCAAATTTGGGGTCTTGAATACGCCCCGAGTCTTCCTGCAGGCACACACATCTTTCTCTTCATGTGCCAACTATGGCACAACTTAAATTTGAACACGTGGAGCTGCCTACCCTTGCCTCTTGTAGTTTTGTCTTGGCACTGTATCGTGGCAAAGCTGCTGTTGTTTTCATTTTAAAATGAAAAAAAAAAAAAACTTTCTTTTCCCAAAAATAACCCATACACTCAGAACTGGAATGCTTGACAAATATCACAGGATTAGACACTGGTAGAGTTGAGGGTTGTTGAGGATCAGAAGGATTTAGCAATGGTTACACCAAGTCCCACAAAATGTGAGCTGCTTTTTTATGGGGCCTTACCAAGTGCACATATGTCATTGTCATGCTAAAATTGCACACTGTTACGTGCATAAAGGAGGATTTTAAAATTGGAATACTGATAAAAATTGTGGCGTTACCTCAGCCTGAGAAGTTAAACATTTTGTCCAAGCTTCCTGTTTCATATATTTAAGCTCAGATTTTTGCCACCTTTTCACACAGTTACTACTGTGTTCTGAACTGGTTTTCACTCTGGAAGTTACAAGTTGTTTCCTTCAGCATAGCTGTAGCTAGACATTCACTGACCTGAAATAATTGTGCTAAATGTGAACCTTGCTACGTATATACTAGTGTACAATATGCCACAAACACAAGTCTATACAAGAATAGCACCAAGCTGGGGCCATTAAGAGAAAAAATAAACCTTTGGTTATCCTTCTGCCATGCAAACTCTGCACCTTTCTCTTGGATTTCGAGGCTGGAGTGGTAACATTTTAATAAGGCAGCAGGTGAAATATACCTAAGTAGGAATTAAATATTCCTGGCACTTGCAACTTTGTTACATAGTATCTCTTGAACCTGCTTCTTACCAAGCTATGAAAAAATTCCCATATTTTCTTTGTCCAGCTCATCTGTTCTGGCAGTTTTTGGTGTCCATTAATACTTGTGATGTTGTCCTTACTCATCCCTCAGTGCCAGTATGAAGGGACTACAGGACAACAGAAGTAAGGAAAAAATCTTGTAACAGACCAGTATTTGTTGCTTACAAACTGTGTGATGCATTTTCTGTATAATACAGGCAGTTTTGAGAATGAAGCTTGTGGTCTTGTTACCTGTTTTAAAGAGGTAGCTAATTGAATGGTTAGAAAGTAAGGAGAGCAGCCTTTATTGCATATAATTTTGATTAGCAAAATGTTGATGAGAATAGGGAATGAGAAAACAACTCTTTTCTGGAAAACAGACACTGGAAGGTCACACACAAGCATTCACAGTCTGAGTTCTGAAAGCGCTTTCATGAAGCGAAAGCACAGTGATGCAATGCATCCGTGGGGAGTGGTGCTTACAAGGAAATTCAAACGTCATAGCTGTTCATTTCACGTGAACTTGGGGGCATGAAGGACGTCAAGCATGCAGGTTAGCAGGTTTAAGCTTTGCTGAAGTAATTTGCAAAAGAACCAACATAACCATCCCAGAAATCTCTGTCCTTTTCCTTTCATCAGCTCTTGCTATGTGGAGGCTACTAGGGTAGATACAGCAGTTAACTGAAGTACTACTTAATTATCCATGGTTACCTGACACTTAACTCAGTTTTGTCAGCTTTTGTACTAAACGTGGTGCTCCCTCCTGTGGGACTCTCTGTCCACAGAAACCTGGTTATTTTTGCGAGACGGTGTGAAGTCTCTGGAGAGCAAAAAGCGTAGAGTTGTTTCTAGGGATTTGAAGACTTAGAAGTAGAAGCAAAGAAGAAGAAATGATGGCATAGATGAGCTTTAAAGTTCTGTGCCTTGGCTGTCACTCAGAGGAAATCCCAATAAATGCTGCATTTCCCTCATTCTGTTAACAAAACACTGCGTGGATGTAAACCCCATATCTGGCAGCTCAGCCACTGTCTTTTACAAGTGGCTCTTATTTTGTCAAAACTTCCCCCGTTCAAGACTGAAGGAAGAAGAATGTCAGCTCTCCACTACTTGCTGATGTGGATCTTATCAGCAGATAGCAAGAGCTGTATAATTTCCCATCAAAAGTCTGTATCGCCACTGCCAGCTTCCCCAACATAATATAGACTATTTACCTGATAGTAGGGAGCACCACTAGAGTGCTCGTTTTCTTCAGCAGTTTGTAGCTTATGTTATCCCCTGGTAGCACAGCACTTGGGATCAGCCAGCCCTCTATAATTAACCAACCTGGCTGAGAAATTGTTGGGTTTTCTGTATCAGAGAGAGGAGAAATAGTGTCATGGAAGGATGTGCTGGAGTCAGGGTGGAGAGGGAAGATGCGTCTGATTGTTGTAGTTTAGGAAGGGGAGAAGGCTTCAATTTTTAAAATTTTAAAATTTTTAATTTTTTTCTGTTAGTTTAGGATGGCTTCAGGTTTTTTTTTTTTAAATTCTTATTTTATCTTGTTACCAGCCTGTATATTACATAGTTCTTAAACTGCTGTGGTTTAACATGAGCTTAAACTAACTTCTAGCAGCATTATGGACTGGGAGGTGTTAAGGTGGCACATGGGTGTTTAGCTGCTCTTCTCCACTTCAGATAATTTTCTTCAATGAGCAGAGCTAAACTGGATCTATCTGTACTTTCCTTCCTGCAAGCCTCGCTGCGTTAGCTGAGAGGACGAAGCCAGCTTTTTATGTATAGTGAAATATGGATTATTGCAACCATTAATTACTAACGTTTATCTCAAGTCTTTTAGGTCAGCTTGGACACTGTCCTGAAGCGAAGGTGACTGTGTCAGTTGGGTTTGCACTCAAACGCTTTGTTAGGGAGCTTGGGAAAATGTGCTTGCTTTTGTTTTGGATCGGTGTTATGTGACCTGACCTATTTATATAAATAATGTTTTTTATACCTGCTTTACTTTATAAAGTTCCTTCCCCACAGTATCTTCAGTGAAGATATATATACCCAAAATTCACATTTAAAGCCAATCTGTATCTATATGCAATCTATGCATGTATAAATGTTTATTACAGGCAAGGTTGGATAGTACCATTTTTTATGACAGATACCCGACTGTTTCCAGCTGCTTGTAATTCTGCCAGTTTGTGAAGGGAATTTTTCATACCATATTCCTGGTTTTAGCTGATTTTTTTTTTCATGGAGTGCAATGAAAAATTACACGGTGAAGCAGACGTTTCACCCTTAAATCAGCTGGATTTTGTCTCTTGTTCCCTGGATAACATATGTATCTAAAAATACACTGTCGATATCGGCATTTTCCATGCGGGTGACGCGGGGGTCCGCGGAAGGACGGGACCAGCCCGGTGGGATAGCTGGTTGTGTAAGTGGAGAGTGAGCGTGAATCAGCATCCCTGCAGGAAAGGAGGTGCCTTGACCCCGCTCCCCACGACCAGGGCTTGATGGCAGCGTGGAGGAGGGGCCATGCCAGTGTTTGTGTGGGCACCTCTTAAAAACATTAATAAAATAAGGAAAAGATTAAGGTTTTAAAAGTGTGTTTAAGAGCTGTAGGAGCTAGTTAACCCTAAAAGACTCAAGTTCTCATTATCACCGCTATGGATTTTCACACCACAGGGTGTAAAATAATTGGTTCCCTGAGGAGAAGCAACCTGGGACAACCACTTGGGTTTTACCTACTTTGCAGTGTGACTTGGGGACCCAGCGAGTTTACTGGTGGCTGAAGCCAGGGCTTTTCCTGGGGGGGCTGTTTGTTCCTGGCTGAAGTCCTCAGCAAGTCATGGGGTGTGTGCCGGGCACTCACGGATGTCGTTTTCTCGAGGCACTGTATGTAATTCCCAAAGAAAAGGGAGGGTTTAGTCTTTTTTATCTTCAGTAACCCGTTTCTGTTTAACTTCAATGGACACTGCCATTCTGCCTGGCTTCTTTGGTGGAGTGGCAGAGGAACTGCTGGGTTCCAGGTACCATTTATTAGATTTTTTGTTTGTTTCTTTGTTTTTCTCATATCCTAATTTTTTAAAAAGTCTCAGGCATGTGCATCAGATCACCATTCCAGATAGAAAGTGTTTGAGATACAGGCAGAGTATTTCAGAAACTGAGTCATTTAGAGTAATATCTAAAAAGCCTTACACAGGCAGGTCCCTGGGAGACTGAGCCCTCTGCCTCTGCTGTCCCTTAAGTATGGATGGATGCCTCTTTCTTGAATTCTGGCACCCCATGGGGTAGCACATCGGGCTCCTGTTACTGGTAGACTACCCAAGGTAACTACTTTATAGCAAATAGTCACCAGCATGAAAATATTAGGTCTTTGTAAGCACAGTACTTAATTCTGTTTTAGTACTTGGAGGTGTTAACTCTGTGCTCAACAAGTTACATTTATCCAAAGATAGATATTCAGACAATATGAGAAAAATGAGATAATTTACGGGCTGGCTTTCCATGAGCTTTAACTTTATCATATTTTTCTCCAAATTGCCAATGTTTTTCTCAGCCTTGAATATTACACATTCTAGCTGTTCTTGAAAATTAAAGTTACAGTCATGTCTCAAAAGTCTCACCTGGTGGACTGTATTTTGTTATAAATGCTGTGCACCATACATTGCATGCAACGCTTCAGTTAAACTAAAAATGCTTGAATACACAGAGGGTTTTCACAACGGTGAACCTCAGTCTTGGTGAGGCTGGTCCCCCTGCACATCCTTTGTGGATGACGGGAAGAGATGTGCTCCTCCGGAGGATGTCTCAGAGCGGCTTGCTCTTTGTGGTGGCTGTAGAGGGAGCCTGAGGGGATGAGCCTCGCTGGGCTAGTTGGTCTTGCATGGTAGGGAAGTATTCATAAAGGTTTTATGCAGTGTTGTATGGAAATAGAGATATTCCAGCATGTATCTTTAATTTTCAGATGCTTGTTGTTTTCCTGAAAATGTTGGCCTTGTGCTGATGTTTCTGCTTATGGAATTAACTTCCGGACGTTTAGGGAACAACTTCACTCTTAAGAAAAACAGAGAAATCTCTGAAAGAATAATAATACTATGTGAAATTTTTTAATTGCTCTCTCCCAGTGTCTTAAAATGACCACGTACTTGTTGTGGAATTAAACATTTATTTTTCAGCACCCATATACACAAGAAACACCACTGATTTTAATGCAATGAAAGTCAGACTAGAGGCTCTAAAGAAAAGCATGTATTGTGTTACTACCACAAACTCGATCAACAGTGGAGCTAATGTCAAAAAATCCAAATGGCTGCTTCAGTATGTTTTGTCTATAAAAATGTGCTGTCAATATTACAATATTGTGAAGTCCCATATTTTCATGTTTTAGGACAGAGTAATAACATTTACAGCACAGCCTTGAAAAAGACAGAGATACGTCTGTAATTGGTATTTTAGTAACGGTTGTTAAAGAGGAATTTAATGACATGAAGGTCCAGACAAGAAAACCCAAATATACTATTTCTTGAGCAGAGGAGCAGTTTCATGATGCAGTTCAACTCCTTCTGAAATAGCATTTAGTTTTCTGCATGTATGCTCTCTTTTCCAGCCAGCTACATATGGAAACAAAAACCCATTTCAGAGTTTTCTTTTGGGTTTTTTTCTGAAGGTGTGCATATGTTGCCAAGATTGCTGAATCACTCCCAGGTGACCTCAGGATAGCCCCAAACCTGTTTACTTTGCATTTTGTAATCAAAATGCAGTCTTTCAGCTCAGAGCATATTTCTTCATTCGTGTTTCATAACTTGGAAAAGACAAAGAGATGCAGAGAAACTTTTAATCTTATCGTTATTAATCACTATATCCTTAAAGTGAGAGGGCACTTGACTGTTGTGTGGAGTGCAGTGGCATGAGAACTGGAATACAATACTATGGCAATAGTATTAGAATCTTAGGAAAACAAAATGGGTTTAACAGTTAGATTAATTAAATCATTAAAAGACACTCTGCCAACCAGCTTAATTACTAGAGGAAGTTAGGATATAAGATAGTCTTGTCATACTACCCTAACTAGCACAGTTGTACCGACTGTGAATTTTCTGTAGAACATCAACAGAACAAAACGGAGTGTGTTTGGAGCAGGAAGAAAAGACTAGCAGTGATCAGCCCGCTTTGTGCGGTACGCCATGGCTTAAGCACGGTGATCGTCTGAGTATTACTCAAACTCATAGCTGGGCTAAGCAATGTGTTTCTAAAAATTAGCTTTAGGTAAATATCTTTGCCCCAATCAGAGAGGACGCCATATGATTGGTCACCATTTAAAATTATTTGGAATAATGATTTCAGGAGCTAGCCATATTTGACTGTGTGTATTAAAAATGTCATCAGTATTTCTCTTTTTTTACAGTCCTATTATGACACCAACAGCTGTTGAAAAAAATACTGAGGAAAGGCAATAGTATATTTTTGTATAATAGCTTTGTATTTTAGCAATTTTGACTGTAAAAGCAATGCTTCAATATGATAAGACATATTAAAAAATTCAATGGGATACATGTAACTTGTCACAATCATGTAAGTTAAATAATTTTCTCTGATCAGTTTCTTGCTAAGTCCTTTTTAAGAGGAGCATCTTCACACATCTTCACTCAAATTCCTTGTGATGAAGAAGGCAGTGGGTTAAACCTGCAGTCTGCAATGTCAAGTTATTCAACAAAAATGTGATCTGGAGGTGCAGCTTGGAAAAAAATAGCACACTGAGTATTTTGCAGTTGTTAAGCTAGCAGACCAAAGCAGTCGTGGTCTCCAGGGAATCTGGAGGAGAGGTGTAAGTGTCACTTCTGGAAATAAGTCATTTCATTGAAATCACTGCAACTCGGCTCCAAGCTGCAACAACAGTGGTTTGTGTCCTCAAATGCCTTTATCTTGTCAGCAGCATGTTTATTACTGATGAATCTGATAATACTGTTGCATTTTATCAAAAGTGTTAACATAACTCAGTTGACTAGCCTTTGGTGTTTCAATTTTGTACATAGGTATACATTACAAAATAACACAAGGCTTGGAATTAAGCTGAAACTAATGCCCTTACTTTCCTAGAAAATTGTCCGAAAATGTTATTTGAAATGTTACTTTTATTCTTTGCATCTTCATAAAGAAATAGGAAAAGCAAGTATTCAGCTTTTAAGTATAGTTCTGTTCAGTTTTGAAAAAGAATGGTCAGAAATTTGATACTTTATTTCCAAATTTAAAACACAAATTATTTTTGCAATTTTTTTTTTTTAAAGTGAACATTTTGTTGATACCTATGCATAGTAGTGATTTTAGTAACTTCAAGTGAATAATAAATGTCCCTTTAAAAATAACTTTTCTTTATAACCATACTTTATAGAAAACTTTGTCTGGAAATTGCGTTCTAAATAATCCAAGAAGAAGCAGCTAAGAGACATGCTGTCTTTTGACAAGAGTTTGAAATCCTTTTATTCATTGATAGCAAAACTTTTCTTAAAAATAATTTCTGTTACCCTTAACAGTATACTTCCAACTTAAGTAAGGTTTTCAGTTCTGTAATAGAATTTCACTATCTCAGGTGAGTAGAATGAAAACCCCAGATTGGGCACTGGAATACAGTAAACCAAACTGTAATCCTACTTCAGATATGGGGAAGCTTTGCTTACAGTGAGGTTGTTTTGGAGCTAGGATTATTTCATGGGGAGAGAAGAATGGCTGGAGTCCCAGAGCATATCGTCCTCGCCAACAGGTCCGCTCTTCATGAAGCGAACAAGTCTGCTGATGTACAGTGAGGAAACCAATTTTTCCCCCCCCAAAAAAGATTAAATGCGATTTTTTTCTTTTGATAACAGATATACAACTTGGCTATTAATAGAATTATTGTTATATGACATTATATAGTCTTTATAATCAATAATAATATATAAGATGGAGTGAACGGACATACAGTGCCAGAGTCCAGATAAAACTGTAAGGAGCTGCGATTTGAGGAGAACTGAGAAGTTATGAGCAATAGCATTATGACCTTCTACAGTTACACTTCCCAGACTACTACTGTCACGTAAATGCCTTCCTATTACAGAACAGAAATTAAACATTTTAGACAAATACGTATCAATGGAACTACACCAAGAATTAATTAGGTCTTGTGATTAATTAATTAGAACTTTCAAATGGTTTACTTCTATCAATGTGACGAATCTACCTTTTTGGGAAGATTTTGAACTCATTGTGAGTAAACCAGTTTAGCAGTTATGTTTCTTTTGTGTACAGCTGAACGTTCAAAGGCTCTACAGAAGGAATAATCACTTATTGCCAGTCAGTTTTTTAAAATTTTTTGTTCAGAGTGGTGACTAGTTTTATGTTCTATCTTGGAGAAAATGAGAAGGTTTCTCGCGGTTAATCAATGTAGTTCCTTTTAATATTTCTTTATCTGGTTTGTTGTAGGTAAAAAATAATGAAGCACTATTATAGTAACTAGGTAATGGCTTAGAAATACTTGATAAGTTACAAGTTGAACTGTTCACAAATGGAAATTTGCTGCTCTTGTTACCATATGCTCTTGCTACAGTATGTCTGGCATTTTGAAGCTATCAATGACCAGAAATTAAGCAAGTGGTAAATATTACTGGAAATAGTAATCATCCATCATTTGTCTTTCCAGAAAAAAAAAGCCCAACTAAATTTAAATTCTCTAATTCCCATCATTTCCTAAATGCATGAACTTGAAAAAGTAGTACTAAATATTTATCCTTTGTCCTCAGGAAAAAAAGAGAAACAACAATTTTTTAAGTGTTCTCCTAAAGAAAACAACATAGTTTTATCAAAAATACTGAGTAAATGTGATAAAACATAATACACAGTTTTGCATGTCTGTGTCTGTTCAGTTAGTTTCTTGTTTGTTTGCAGTAAGCTGGAGAAGGCACGAAATACTGTGAATTAGAAGGTGTTCTTTAAGATAATAACTAGTAAGTCAGTAATAAGTAGTTGGCTTTTTGGTGCATTATACATAGTCATGCCTTTATGGGAAAGCAACCAGAATGCTGTGCTTAACTTAACAAAAATGCTGGGAAAAGGAGGGTATGAGAAAGTGATTAAAATAGACAGTTGGCTTTTGGATTATTTGTCTCTTAATTTTGTGCTTTTGGTGCATCAGGGACTGGTCAGAGCTGAACACGATGGCCCCAATGTCATCTGTTCTGTGTTTATTTACAGTTCTCTTAATTGGCATCGCTGGATGTGATGAATTAAGCAATACTGATTTGGAAAGATGTTTGACTTTCATATGAACTTACTTGTACATTCATCTCAGAGCTATCAGCTGACTAGCAGAGTCTTATTTATGCTTAGCATCAGTGTGAGTTTTCAGCATGGATTTCAAGGAGAGACCTACTAAAAATTAAACATTTTCTGCTTTTCCTGCCAACAGTAGGCTGCTGTCATCAGTGTTTCAAACTTGGTACCAACAGTGGTTGTAGTTTCCCTGCGTTGTCCTTCACATCCATCCTTACACATTTGCTGTTCAGTTTGTTTAAATTACCTGTGCATTAATGTGATATGAACATATACAAAACTAACCTGAGATGCTGAACATTCCTGCTCTTGTTTTGATTCAGCTGATTGTATTAACATCCTACGTGACAGAATATTTTTCTCTCGTTACTGCATATTTTGGTTGCATATATGAATATATGAAAACATTATATTAACACTTATACCATAAGTTTAAAAAGACATCTAATTTCAGTTAGGTTAGAAAACTCAGTGATTTTAAAATAAAATAATAATAGGTTGGTTTATTACAGGATCAAAATGATCCTTAACACCATGTTAAGTGCCAGTTGTATCTATATTCAGTACTTGAACTTGAAGAGTGAATACATCTTAGTCACATTAAGGTTTAGATTAAATGTAAAATGATACTGCATATATAATACAGCTAGTTCTTGGAATTGCTCTGTAGTAGATTTCTTATGAAAATATCACTCTTGATGAAAAACCTGTATTTCAGAGAAACTGATTTAAATGTTACTATTTCTGAAGATCTTGCCAAAATACTCATGACCTAACTTGTCTCTGAAGCAGTATTCAAAAAGAGGAAAGAAAGCTAAAGTATGTATGTCTGGCATTGCTTACAATAGTTCAGAGTACGTTAGCAGTTTTTTCTGATTATCACTCATAATCAGATACGAAATTTTGGAATAATCAAAAGCAAAGCTTTCAGTTGTATCATTAAAGTAATTAGAGTCTTAGCAAAAGGAGTATGAGAAGTAGGAGCACACCGTAGAGTAGTTTCAGCAAGTGCCGCTTAGGCTTTGGACTTCTGAGATGTGGCGTAAACACAGAGTTTCTTGGGTATTTTTGGTTGGTTTGTTTTTTCTTGACCTTGAACCCAGAAAAATAGTGCATATACATGAGGTTGCAATAATTTGCAGCCAGTTCTGCAATAGGATATTTCTGCTCAGACTGTTCAGGTTGTAGGACTCATGAAGGCAGGTTGGAAGTTTGTTCTTCCAGAATGCTCTCAGACACATTTGTGCTACAAAATTTTACCAGTGTGATAATTTTTAAATAATCATACTGATGCTGTTAATTCACTTTCATTTACTGCTGCATTCACAGTGCACCACACTTAGCGTGCATCAAGCTGTGCAGCAAAAATGTGTGAACCTTCCAGGTAGGCATTGCAGTGCCCCTCCAGAGAACACCCCATTTTACCCTGATATTAGGGGATAAGGACTGTCTTTCAGAGGCTCTGTCAGCCTGGAGATTACCCATGGAAGCGTCAACAGGCTGTTGCTTCCAGCAGTATATGGAAGAGTCACAACTTGGGGTGACGGTAGGGCGTTCTCAGGCACACCTCACTCGCGTGTGCTATATGACAGGAGGTATTCTGGAGGGTGGGATAGCACAGTTGCATCTACTGTGCAAATAGCGAGAGGAAACATCTTTAAAAGGGAAAACCAACTTTTGAACTGTTTTGGACTCTCCCTATAGGAATAATTTTTTTTTAAAGAGACTCAAGCTAGGACACTTGACAGCACTGGCAAGCATCTGTGCCATACTAGGTCTAGCTCTACACCTTCTTCCAAATCGGAGTTATTAATGCAGCTCCTTCTTCATCTTGGCACTACTGTTGTGCTCTCAACAAACTGTTGCTCCCTTTTCCTCTTTGATGCCAGTTTTAGCATGGAGTGGCCAAGAGTGGCCATAGGTCTGTCTTATATGTGAGGTCCAACTTCTGTCATCCATTGTCAAGTAGATTTCATCATTCATCCTCTAGTAGGCTTCTAAAAAATTAGAAATCTTCTTTTCATGTAAAAATTTAGTAAAATGATAAACTTCTTATTTTGGATAAAAATAAAGATGTCTTACTCTAAGCAAAATACCTGAAATTAAATGCCCACATTAGTGAATGAGCCAGATGAGGAGTTTTGTCTATAAAGTCAAGTGCTTTCTTTGTAAAATTCTTTGATTGCAAATGGAATTCTTCTGTGAGCTTCCGTCATAAACCACTTCTTGTGATAGCCTCAAAAAAATGGCCTATGTGTTGCAGACTTCTCTCTGGATTTTTATATTTCAGATAGTGTGCTAATGGAATAACTAACCTATTTTATGTTTATTTTTTATTTACTTTCTGATTTCTTTATTGTAAGAACCAGCCTAAACCTTGGCTAATTTTAATTTTTTTAATATAATCATCTATTTTTACATTGTCGAGAGTAGCTTGGCTAGAGCAAAGAATGACCACAGTAAGTTTCATTCAAGTACATCATTTTAATTAATAATTGTAAAGAGATACCATAAATTCAGTATTTTAGCTACAAAAGAAAATACCGTTTTCCATTTTTAAGGAGGTAAGATGCAGTACAAAAAGATTAGAGCATTTAAATTTTCCTATTTCATCTTTTTATGAAAAGCAGGGAAAGCAAATTGCAAATATTTAAAATGTCAAACTAATGGAAGTATGAATGATGAACAACTTGTAATGCTTGCAAAAAGAAGCCATGATTTGCTGTGAGACTGTGAAAAAAGAACTGAATAATTCATCAGGATAGAATAAATAAGAATATTTCAGTGCAGCAGTTGCAGGTTTGTTTATTGATCTACCTGGTATAAGTTCTTAAAATGTTCATTGGATAGCGCATGCTAGAAAATGTAATATACCTAAAACACTGAAAATGCTTTATTTCTGATGCTGGGACTTCATAGCCCATCAGGGAAGAAAAGCCCAAACAAACAAACACAAAAACAGAAAAAAACCCCAGTACATTACATATGAAAGAAACTGAAGTTTCTGTAACACCTAAGATTGGACTATTGCAGAATGCCTATAACTACAATATTCTTGCAATTATTAAGCAGTACTTTAAATGTCAGTAAAACTGACCTACTATTATGGCCACTCAAACTTTGCATCATTCTGTCCTCCTTCCCACTCAGAAATACAGAGGAGAGATGGTTTTGCACAAGTGTCTGTAAAGTGCATGATGTAATCAAGTCTCAAATAATTAGGCCAATTAAAATCAACACATTGAATACCTCCCTGAAACATCATGGTCCACAATCAAAAAATGGCCAACATTACTAAATGAATTTAATTTAGAGTAACTAGCCTGAAGCAAAGAGCTAGTTCCCTTCTATTTGAGACCTTTTTCTCCAGAAACCATGAGAACGAAGATGCAGTAAATCAGTCTGGGTCACTTGTTGTGTAATCACTTCCACAAAACCTTGCTTTTCTTCCCCCTTTTTCATCATGGATGATTCCTTCAATACCCATCCGATAGCACTGCGCAGATCTTTTGGCCACCGTCAGGGGAGTTTAGTCCTCAAGCAGACGACTTTCTGAGGAGGCTGTAGAAGCTCTCAGTATAATGTGTTATTTCATCTGGCTCCTTTCTACATATCTTCTTCTTCATCACGGTTGTACAAAACCCACTCCTCCTAAAAAGTGTTGCTTTGGAGCCATATCCCCTTCACAGGAATTGGGAGCACCTCGGAAAGTAACATGTGAGGTAGACTTCATTGCTACATCTGCAGCTCAGTAGACGAAGAATTGCCCTGTCCCCATTTCACCAGTCCTGGAGAGCTGCGTGCTGATGTCTGACGTTCACCAAGGAACGAAGCTGGGCTCCTCTGGGATCAGTGCTAAGTCAGATTTAAAAATAAGAAAAGAAAAGGAAAAAAAAAGCCACTATTGAGACAATTATGAAAATGTTATCTTTAGGTATATTTCTTACAAAGCCTCATTAGGAGGTTTAATGGCTAACATAAATCTTAGATAGAATTTTAATCCTTTTCTCCCCATTTTGGAATAATCATTTCCTTCTCTCTCTCTTTTTTTAAACTGTTAAGTATATTTTACTGTTCTTCTTCTTTAAAGTGATTTTCAAAGTGTGGGAGACGGCATGAACTCAGCAGGGGCAGATCCCTATATCCCTATAGGAGTTGTTCCCTCCTTCTCTTACAAGCATCCTTTCGTAACCTGGGGGCTCTGGCAGAGGCCGCAGTTGAGGAGGACGTCTGAGATCCACTGAGTGCGTTAACGCACTCTGACATGCATTAGTGCCTGGTATAGTTTAGTTTAAATAATGTGAGTGGGAGTGAGGGAACCTGGGATGGGAGGCTTCTGAAAACTGGTTGTTTATCAGAGGAGGTGCTGCTTAACTCTTTTTCTGACATCTCGCAACATAACAGTGTTTTGCCTATCTGACTTCTGTGAGATGTGTTTGCCCAGTGATTTATTATAGTCTGTTCAAATGCTTTATTCTGTAGCATCGGCACCATTGGACATACTACACTGCATATTACATGGCCAGTAAAGATGGACACAGCTATGGTAGTATATGGGCAATCAGGAATTAGTATGCAAGAAGGGTTGATATTGTAATAAGGTTCATCATTGGTAGTGCCCCTTTAATGGGCTACTCCTTCTTAGTCAGAGACTGCAGTGCAGGCTATTTTGGACATTTTAAGATGCTCAGGCTTTTAACATCATTGATTTTCTCCATCAGTGATGCTGCTGTTGTCATTCTTCATCTAGAAAACCTGTACATATGGAAATAAGGTCCAACATACTTCACTCAAACTGTGTCTGCACCTATTCATGATTTTACTTGACATTGTTACCCAATACTCAGTTTAAACAGGTCATTTTTTTTGCTTAAAAAAAAAAAGCTNCCACTATTGAGACAATTATGAAAATGTTATCTTTAGGTATATTTCTTACAAAGCCTCATTAGGAGGTTTAATGGCTAACATAAATCTTAGATAGAATTTTAATCCTTTTCTCCCCATTTTGGAATAATCATTTCCTTCTCTCTCTCTTTTTTTAAACTGTTAAGTATATTTTACTGTTCTTCTTCTTTAAAGTGATTTTCAAAGTGTGGGAGACGGCATGAACTCAGCAGGGGCAGATCCCTATATCCCTATAGGAGTTGTTCCCTCCTTCTCTTACAAGCATCCTTTCGTAACCTGGGGGCTCTGGCAGAGGCCGCAGTTGAGGAGGACGTCTGAGATCCACTGAGTGCGTTAACGCACTCTGACATGCATTAGTGCCTGGTATAGTTTAGTTTAAATAATGTGAGTGGGAGTGAGGGAACCTGGGATGGGAGGCTTCTGAAAACTGGTTGTTTATCAGAGGAGGTGCTGCTTAACTCTTTTTCTGACATCTCGCAACATAACAGTGTTTTGCCTATCTGACTTCTGTGAGATGTGTTTGCCCAGTGATTTATTATAGTCTGTTCAAATGCTTTATTCTGTAGCATCGGCACCATTGGACATACTACACTGCATATTACATGGCCAGTAAAGATGGACACAGCTATGGTAGTATATGGGCAATCAGGAATTAGTATGCAAGAAGGGTTGATATTGTAATAAGGTTCATCATTGGTAGTGCCCCTTTAATGGGCTACTCCTTCTTAGTCAGAGACTGCAGTGCAGGCTATTTTGGACATTTTAAGATGCTCAGGCTTTTAACATCATTGATTTTCTCCATCAGTGATGCTGCTGTTGTCATTCTTCATCTAGAAAACCTGTACATATGGAAATAAGGTCCAACATACTTCACTCAAACTGTGTCTGCACCTATTCATGATTTTACTTGACATTGTTACCCAATACTCAGTTTAAACAGGTCATTTTTTTTGCTTAAAAAAAAAAAGCTGAACTTTCTCTTCTGTTTTCCTTTGGAAATGTAGAAAATCTGAAAGTAATTAGTGGACATTCACAGAAGCCGTGCAAAAAAAAGGAAGGGTAACAAAATTATTTCATTCTTCAGGAGTTATTTCTGCACATTCACACCACTTGCTTATTTCCCCCTCTGTCTGGGAGGCCAAGAGATTACTGAGAGAAGTACCTGAGACCTTCCAGGGAGTCGCATGATTTACCATGCTTCTAAGCAGCATCATACTCCGGTCTCGTGAACTTCAGGCAGTGTCCAAAGAATGGCAGTGGCTAGTGGAGAACTGTCTTTATTTGCTACAGCTTTATAGGCTGGTTTGGTTGGTTTGTGGTAGCTTCCAACTCATCTGACTGGCTTTTTCTATCAATTGCAATTGTATAGTATTTTAACACTGATCCTGCAGACCAGATCCTTGCATGAGTAAGACCCTTTATCACAGGGTTTTCAACTGAATCAAAATCTTGCACTCAGTTCTGAAGCCAGCACTTTCTGAAGTCTTTGTATTTTAATGATATGTTCTAGACTTTTGTTTGGAAAGAACATACAGTTTAGATGCTAAATATGCTACTGCTAGTTATTCAGAAATTTGATTCTAAAGCACAGCTTAAGCCACTGAAAAATACGGGGTAATAAACAGAATATTTCCTTTCTGCTTGGTTTAAAAAGGTCAGCCCTTCTTTGTGCCAGTTTTCAAATCTTTTCCAGCATTATTCTTTTAATTTCCTAGATAGTATGCCAAACACCTGGAAATACAATTTCCAGATCTGCGTCTTTTGGATATCAGGTGTGAGCATACAATAGCGTGGTAAGTTAATAAACATGAGCCATTCATATTCTGTAGGGCAGATATTGGCAGGTCATTAGTAAGCTGCAAGTGGCTCTCAATGCATTGTGTGTGCATGAGTACTTTCACAGAAGATCGTAAGCCTTTATAGGTGGTTCAGCCTTATGCCATACAGAAACATATTGCAGGAAGGAAGACTGCTAGAAATTAAAAGTAATTGAGGTTCCAATACATGACAACAATAACAGTTTGGCTTCCCATTTTGTGACGATCTCCTGCTTGTAAATTGCAATATTCTTTACTTGCTTATTCCAACCAAAGGATTTGCAAAGGTAACTAATTTCATCCTCTGATTCACTTCTTAGAAATTCCTTTCTTCTTTTTCCTTCCAAAAATGTAACCTGAATTCTTCTAATTTGTCATGGCGGTTATTTTTGGGGTTGGTAAAATCATAAGCATTACCAGCAGAATCGTGAGCATTCCTTCTTGTACTGTTTGTAACAGAATCATGTTTTGAATAGTTCTGAAAGAATATTACAGTCTGCTGAAATTATCTTTAAAGTGCTTTGAAATTGATGATAAAATGCATAAATTACTTTCTTTATGCTATATGTAATCCTTATGCATGTGTGAAAATGTTTACACACATAATACATGAAAAAGTGTGCAAGTTACATTCACATTTGTGTATATATAGATACACTTAGATGCAATATCTTTTAAAATCTAGTCAAGATTTATCTAACTGACACATATTTGTATATCCATGCAATCTCTAGCATCCTTCCCCTCAACATACATTTTTTATTTTAACAAAGCATTATACTTGTTATAAACAAAGACTAAACACCATACAATTTTAATTTACCTTCAGATGAAACAATGACATTATGACGTATCCAGATAATTACTTTCTGCGTTTTGGTCAGGTTTTGGGGGTTTTTTTGGTTTGGTTTTTTTTGGGGGGGTGGTTTAATGCCTACCATGCAATGACAAAGGTTTATTCTCCCTTTGTTCTTTTCAGAGTGCTGCAGCAGCTCCCAGTCCAGTGCTAGGAAACATTCCCCCAGGAGATGGCATGCCAGTAGGTCCTGTACCACCGGGTTTTTTTCAGGTATTCAGAAAAATTATGATTACAGGAATTTTAGGATAGAAAATTTTCCATAATACTGTTTACAAGTCTGTAGAAAAGGTCCTGTTCTAAACTATGTCTCACTATATGGTGCAATACTTGAGAGTTTATTTTTTAACAAAAGTGAATAGGTGGAAAGGAGGGGATCTCTCTGGCTGACAAGTATTTGATTTATGAAATAGTACAGCACAACTCATTTCAAAATTTCAAGGTTAAGAAATGGTGCCAGTTTATGAGTGGAGACTGAAAATGCTTGAATATAATTTGAAAATAATTTCTTATGATAATATACACACATTGCATCAAAACTTTAAAGTAAGAACATTATTGGTCGTATTTAGCTCTATGGTAAAGCCACAGGCCAGATTTTTAAGATGTTCAAGTTTCAGTGGGAATTAGACCTAGGCAATTAAGCATATCCCACTGAGCATCTCCTTGCACATTGAAGATCTCAACCCTAATGCCTAAAAAAACAAGCCAAGGATTTAGACCATAAATTTTCTTATAAATGAAACTAAATAGTTAGCACTTTGGACATTAACAGTACAGAATACTATGATGGAAAAAAAGGCAGCGCTTAGTGCAAGGCCAACCTAACAGTTATAATCTGAGATTGGACTGCTCCTATGAGAGAGCTTGCGTCTCTTCTTCACCAAAGCTCAGTTGTTACTCTCCACACTGGCAAACTGTGGCTGTGCAGGAGAAGCAAAAAGTAGCAGCATCTCTAGCATTGAAACAGCTCTTTAGGAGGAACAGAGATTTCCACTTCACATACTTGATCTCATAATGTGAGAATATCATGATAGGATGTTCTGTAAAAACCAAGTGCTGAAGTCCAGGTAGAGACCAGTGTCTTTTTCCTTCTTCTCTGAGATACATAGACAAAAAAAGCATATTTCATCTGGAAAAAAAGAAGAAATGTTTTATTTATTCTTTTATCCAAATGGTGATTGTAAAAAAATGCAGGATATCAGCAGTCTTTATTTTACACTGTAGGTAAGTGACAGCGTTATTTGTGTGGTCTTCCTTTTCTCACAGTCACAGAGGGAAAAAACCCTCCTATTTGCAATATTGATACCTACATAAAGAAACTCTGAACCTGGCATGAGCATGTTGTTTCCTTCATCAACTCAAAAACTGAGGCATGATTTTTAATACATGAATGAATAAATATTTACAAGTGAAGCAGGAAATATCTTACTGTTGCCAGTCATAAAATCCTCAGGAGCTGGCAGAACTATTTATTTTATTTCTGCTTTTACTGTTTTGAACAGCTGGTTAGG
>VZTQ01009901.1:9496-86892 GCA_013400755.1 Pelecanoides urinatrix
TATATTGTTCCTGGATGTTTCAGGTTCTGGCAATTTTAGTTCTCTACTTACCTGACTTTTTGTTTATCTGTGACTGTATGCCTGCAAACACTATACTATACAGACAGTTTTTTCTAATTCGCTACAGAGAATGGGTTAGGTCAGATGAGGAAAACACATTCACATGCTTTAGATTTAAACTGAGCATACAGGCTTCTGTATACTTAGAGATGTCAATTAACGTGATAATTTAAGGCACAAATATATTTCGCAAATACCTGTTCATTTAGCTGGTCTAGCTATTAGGTTCAAATTTTGCTGAAAGCCCAATCGTACATCCTTCAGACTGCTCTGTTCAGATGGTACAAACAGTTCACGTTCTCTTAGGCGTGAGGCAGCTGTTCGTGAGAGGGTTGATCCTCCGTTCTTCGCTGGTTTGCCCTCTGAGTTTCTTCTGCCCTATGGTAAGTTTGGGGCATCAGCCTTAGTTTATAGTAGCTATGGGCTTCAAAATGCAACCAGTGCTTGTGACCGGGAGTTTTACTTCTTCAGATTCCTGAAGCACATTATGAACCAGGGAAGGAGTATGAACAAGCTAGAGGCTCTCCCAAAGAGGGTGCTCTGGATCTTCCGTGTGGCTCAGGTGCCGACAGAAACAGGGATGGACTCATTTTGCCATGAGTGACATCCCAGGTTTCACAGTGCGGGCAGTTTTCTGCAAGTGGAGCTGAGGTGGAAAGAGACGGTAGCTTCCAGTGTTCTGGAAAGCTCTTTAGATGTCAGAGAGTCTGGGAAGGGTTGCCTGTGTCTTTCCTACTTGCTTTTTCTCCCTCCTCTGTTTGTATGGGGATCTCTTTATTGTGGTAGCTAAGTACGGAGAGGAATTCTGATACCTAAGCTTTTACAAGGCAAAGCGTTCTTCCGCAAGCCTGCTTAGTGCTGTTGCCTTAGAAAGCTCCTGCATGCTGAAGTGTTGGGTTTTGTTTTGGACTTAAAAAGTTATGGGCAGCATTTGGCTTTGTTCGTTTTTCTGCACTTCATCAGTACTCCATCCATAAACATAGTTAGAAAGACTTGCCTCTTCGGTTAACTTTTGTGGCTCTGTTGCTAGTGAAATTTTTCCTGTTTGTACAAAACATACCCATCTTACTGCCTTTAAAGAATTTTCATCTTCCCATTTCCAAGCTTATTTATAATAAGAAAATTGCAATTTATTTTTTTTTTTACTTACTAAGATGGAATATGTCTACGCCTTGCTTTAAGGGCATTCTGGATTTCACATTATGGATTTATAGGAATCATGTTTAACTCCTTAACATTAACAAATAAACTTGGAAGGTTAGCCATAATTGTAAGTGTGATTGATGAAATTCTTAATATAGCTGTGAAAACTTGCAAGATATGCAAAATGTAACACAGCATCCTATTACGTCTAATATCTCAGGTCACATAAATACATATCAAATTTCACAACTACCTTCTTGAGACCTATCTATCAGGGCTATTTAATAATCAAAATTGTATGCAACATCAAAGCCTTTTTAACAGTTCAAATTCCAGCGTTTAAGTAGCTAAATGTTGGACTGCATGCAGTGGAGTAGTTTGAAATTTCATTAATGGGAAATAAATATGCAATTACAGTATCTATCAGGAAGGAAGCTCAGGGATCATTAAGAGTTGATCTACTAAAAATATTTAGAAAGGTAAAATTTCCAGTGCCTTTGACAGAAAATTAAATGGCCTTTGGCATAAGAATAATCTTCCTCATTTCTGAAATGCTTGCCATATTCCATCAATTTTCATTTCTAGCTTGGTAACATTCATGTGTGTCCAGTAACAATTCAGTCGTAACATTTTTCATAAAATAATTAATAATTAAAATAATAAATCAGCAAGTTTCTTTATAGTCTTCCTTGCTCACAAGAATATGAAAACCTACTCAGTTCTTACATTGCAAACTCTTTTGGTTATCGATAATTACTAGTATACGTTCACAAAGGACCCCTTTGATTTGTCCTAGAGCATAAAAGAAGAGTTTATTTATTTTCTCAGTTAATATGCTGGCATCAGCAATATAAAAGGCATCTTACGTATTTTAAATACTGTGCCTTACTAAAACATTCTGTATTTTTACAATGTACTGAATAACTGTTCACAATTTTGATATGTTGGAGAATTTAAATCTAGCAGGTTGTTCCCTTGCAGCTCATCTTCTCCAGCTTGCATTTTTAGTGATGAGATCATACTAAATTCCCAAGCAATAGACTGCAGTGTTGGAAGTGCAAGGTTGCAGTATTTAATAAAGTCAGATAGGAATATGTATTATTTTTAAGCTGTTTGTCTTTCACCTATAAAAGCAAGGACAACATCTATATGTTGTTTCGGGGGCTTTTTTCTTTTAGTGTAATATTTTCTTTAAAATTAATAAGGCTAGCAGTATGTCTTTTTCAAGGTCACCATCACAACCGTGGAGTATTTCCCAACTTAGCTCTTGTAGAGTAACTGGGAAAATATCATGGTATTTGACCCACTGTCTATTTACTGAAAGATTTAAAAGTACAATTCTTTTCCTTAAGGCGAAGCAGGGTTGTAAGAGTAGGTGTTTCGAACTGCTGTGGCTCTGTAAGCCGTTTTACAGGAGTGGTGAGTATGAAGTGTGTTAGAAACAGTTTCAAAGAGTTTATTGAAGAGGAAATGCGAGAATGAAGCAGTGTCTTCTGGATCGTATTTTGTGTTCTGGCTGGGTTGGTGCGCTCTTTTTTGTTTTATTGTTCCAATACTATTTAATAAACTTCTTTTGAATGTCCGATTTGGTTGAGTGATTTCCTGGAGACAAAACAATCGTACACAGCCGTCTCTAGGTCTAACCTGACTTCTTGCTAGGTAGGGACTTTTCTAAAGTGTTTGAGTCTTCACCCTGAGATTCCTCCTTAGAGACTACTTTCTGTCCGATGCCTAGCTTTTAATTCTTCCTATCGTATCCCATATGCTCTTTCTTAGGCCACTGGTGTCCTTTGCATTTATCTCTGTCTTCTAATCACTAAGGGAAAGGTACTTCAGTCTAAATCCAATTAACTTTATTCCTGAAGTCACAAGTCTGTTCAGACTTTTCTTTTTTTGCTACTCACCACTTCTCTTTCTCTGCTTTGCTACAGTATCTCTAGATGAATCAGACTAATTTAATGGATTCTCATGGGCATATATTAATAAAATGCCTAAATAATTAAAGAATCTAATGTGATTTTTATCTGAGCATAAATCCTGAAGATTAAACTTATTCCTTCTACATGCATAGGAAGAATTTTGCCTTCTCCAGGCAGAATTGGGAGGGAGAGTCAGTCCTCTGCTGTATGTAAGATGAAATAGCTGTGGGCAGCAGAGAAGTTGTCCATAAGGACCCCTGCCATTTCCCTTCTGTGGTGAGGGACAGGGTTTGCACGAAACTTGGCTCTGAGATGCTTGTAAGATATGTGAATGCTGTAGGTTAGCACCTCCATATATAGGTTTTTTGTGCTTGTTTTCAGTTGGGAATGATTGTTAATGGGTTTTTTTGTTTCTTTTCTAGACATTCTCATTTTTTGTGTGATTTCTTTGAGCTGTTCCCAAATACATAGCTCTTCAGTAAATGTTCCCAAATAGCTTCTTTCTTATGTTATTTTCTGAGCATCTAATTGCAGACCTTTTGTATTTCAAATATCTGCCTCATGCATGTGGGCGGAAGATTGCTTTTTCCCAGCAGGAATATGCATGGCAAAACCTGCATCCGTTCAGCATTTCAACTTCTGTATTTTATGAACGGTTTCTGACCCATATGTGCATCAAGTCTCATAGTGTGTGTCAGTCTCTCTCGTCCTCTCTCTTGATTGTTATATTTGTACCTATGCGTACATCACTTCGAGCGTGCATTTTGCGTCACCTTAGTGTTTAGTGGTGACAACTTCATCTGTAGGAAGGCATTTTGGGGCCTTCCACTGATAAAGCCACGCTGCAGATACATCCCTAATTGTAGTTCTTGCTGGTGTGTTCAAGGAGTGGAAGCTTTAGACATTGATAATCACTGCAGGGTCTGTAAGTTGAGAGGTATGGACCTGTGGGCTAATACTGCAGTGTGGGAACCAGGTACCTTCGACTCTGTGTCCTGTTCTGTGATTAATTTGTTTGCTGCCTGAAGTCCATGTTTTGGGACTTTGGTAAAGCAAAGGAAAAAAAAAAACAACAAAACAAAAAACAACAAAAAAGCAACTCAGAAAGTATACAGAACACAGCAAAAGCGTTTCAGTTTACTCTGAATACATGGATGGGCTTTCTATATGCCCTGTAAAGTGGTTATATGGATCAGTTTTACACATAGTTGTTACCTTTTCTTTTTACTGTTTCTAACTCGGGTATTTGACAGAGACGTTAAGTGATACTTCGTCCTTCTTACCCACATGAGAGGAATTTGTGGTCCTTGCTTAGTACCCAGCAAGACAGGTCTCTGCAGTACGAAAATTGGCATTGCAGTGAGGACTATGGGACAGTGTAGGAATGGATTTAATTTTTTCTTCTGTTGACCCCTCTAAAACCGCTTAGAGATGTACTGGTGGCTTGTATGTCAGCTCTGGAAATCTGTGAACAGAGCTACGAGCACTTGTTATCTTAGTGCTAATCGCTTCCTCGGAATGGGTGAGGTAATAGATGTATTTGACAGCACTGCCCGGCTCTCCCTGCGCTTGGGGCTCTCCCTGCGGGGTTTGTGGCATGCCGAGGTCCTTCGAGGTGTCGCTGCAGAGCTGCGTGACCCCAGGCAGTGCCTCCAGCGCAGTCTGGCAGCTCTTTCCTGTTGCACTCCTATTTTTACTCATTAGGATTCTGAATGTTTCAGGCCTCCAATTCTTGTTTTTCCTTGTTTGAACACTTGGCCCGGATGCTGCCATTTGCTAACCTGTGATTCCATTCAAAACTGTTCCATAATCTAGGTCACAATTTTGGAATGACAATATTCCCTAAGCATTGTTCTGCAGCACAGAAACGTGGTGCAGCTCCAAGCAAAGCAGGCTTTTGCCTCAAGGTTGTTACAAGGTGGTTCTAAGGCCCGTGTGAGTATGTGAGGATTTGAGAAGTGCCCTGCTTTCCCTATGTAAACATATATTACAAAAAATTTAAGTATTTATGGCTTGTAGCGCACACCATTAAAATGAAAGTGTCATGTCCAGCCACAAATGACCACCTCAAGCCTCAGAAAACCCTGTGCTAAATTTATCTCTTGTAAGCAGTGTGCGTGTATAATGCTGACATCTACACCCCAGGTTTTTTTGAGTGTTACAGGCAGCTGTTCTCATTGAGAGATGCCTCAGTGAAGAGTATACTGTGTCTGTACCACAACATAAACAGGAAGCTTTTACCTACGGTATCGTTGCGAGACTGTTAAAAACAGGTGACAAGAAAAGCTGCTGAAGGAAAAACCATGACCGGTCTCACAAACTGCAGGTGACAGTTTTTTAAGTCACCGGTTACTTTCCTCTGAGGGAGTGTCTCATCTCTCCGTGTCCATCTTCAAGATGTGTGCAGACCTAAATGCACCGGTTTTGCCACCTTAAATCTTAATCTGTGTTTCTCAGCAAAAGTCTTCCTCTTATAGCCTGCAGAATGTAGATAAATGCTTCATGTTATCCTGGGGCAAAAGCGCCCTTCTTATAAACCTTATGCTTTTGTCCCTTTCTCTTCCTATGGGACTTAGACTAGTCATTCCAGTTTTGTGGTGAGACTTTGGTGCCTGTATTTCTTCTGAGAGATGTGAGACAGGCTTTCTTTGTAGACTTGTGCTGCTCACTCGTAATGAATCTCCTTGCTTTCACCTTGAAGTGATGGAGCGACCCACCACTCTCTTTATTTGTCAGAATTTGTTGGGATCCCTTTGAAAGTTGGAATAACTCATCTCCACCCTGGAGAGACACAGCAGTTCCTTTCAGGATTCCCCTTGTACCTAGAAGATTTTGGTTACAGTTTGATTAGAGAAATCAGAGTTTTGTTAAAAAACACATGAGAAAAAGCAAGAATGCTGTACGAAGCGACTTTGGATATATTGATTCTTAAGATGACTGATGAGCTCCCACGTCTGTCTTCCGTTTCTACAGATAACCACTCTGCACCTCCAGATGTAACCACTGGCCTGGTGGAACATTTACATCACGAGCGTCCGCAGGTCGCATCAGTACGAGGAGTTCCCAGAGGCTACAACAGCAGCATTTTGGAAACGGCAGATGGTGATTGTATTATAAACCTCCTACCTACGTCCCTTTTTCTGAATAAGCAAATGCATAACAGAGCTTGACACCCGTCAGGTACTATGTGCCTGCCCTCTCCGAAGCTTTGCGGTACTGTGGTGTGTCGGTCCGTCGGCCAGGGGAGAGGGACCCGCACTGCATTGCCTTGTTCTGCTGGTGCGAGCCATGTCCCCATTGCTGTGGATTTCTATAGTAAAAGGCAGTGTAAGCCCTTTAGTCTCACATTTTAAATTTATATTGCCTCAGAGGTTTAAATTTCAATAAATATAAATAACCATACACATTTATATGTAATTTAAAATAAATATATCACATGTACAAATGAAAATCAGCATTCCACGTGGTTTTGTGTTGTGGGTTTTTTGGGGTTGGTGGGGTTTTTTGTTTTTTTTTTTGTTTTTTGGGTTGTTTTTTTTTGCTAGCCCTGTAAAATATTGAAAGACTCACTTATTTTTTCAAGCATTCTCAGGCTTTTGGGACTGCATAAATGTTAAGATGTAGCAAATACCTAGACTCTTGAAGAAAAGAACATTCTTCAGGTTTGTATTGGAATCTCATGAAGTCAGCAGTTTGAAAAGCCTAATTAAAGTGTGAGAAGGTATATGCATCAGCCAGGTAGCCAGGGAACAGCATTGTTTTAAAACAAATAAATCCATGGTTGAAACTGTTACTGATTAAAGCTGGTTTTTTCCAAACAAGCTGCTTACCTTGAATGACCCTTCCACCTGAAGGTGCTGAGCTTAGAGTGATGTTGTCAGCAGTGTGGCAGCATGTGGTTTTGTGTACGTTTATTAATATATGGTAAGTAATCGATCTTTTCTGTTTGGCAGGTGTACCAGTGAATAGCAGAGTGTCCTCTAAAATCCAGCAGCTTCTAAATACCTTGAAAAGACCAAAGCGCCCACCTTTGAAAGAGTTTTTTGTTGATGATTTTGAAGAACTGCTAGAAGGTCAATTTTCTTTCAATTACATTTTTCACTCTGTGTAAGCGGTTCACAACAGAACTGATACGTCTTAGCAAGTGTTTTCTTTTTCTCTTCCCAATAGAAAACAAATCATGGTGGAGTTGTTTCATTGGAGAGAGAAAGGTCAATATGCTGTCACAAGCGAAACATAATCTTCAACTCAACCATCCCACTCAGTGTATTTGTTCTCTGCCCTCCTCCCTCGCTTTGGAAACTCTTCTGATTCAGCTCAATTTGGACCAGTGTGATGAGTTAGTGAATACTAAAGACAGTGATTTACAGATATTTGGAGAAATTCTATTCACATCTTTGCCAAGAACTTCATTGGTGCATCCAGAAATTGTCATGTTTGATGGTCCCACCATCACTTTTTGCCTCAGAGATTCTAAACTCTGCCCTGTGGTAATCAGCGAATTTAGAGAGGGTACCCTGTGGAGTAAGTCAGGGCATAGCCTACGTAGAGCTGATGGAGCAGTGGACCTCTGGAAGCCCCTGACCCAACCCCCTGTTCAAAGAAGGTCTGACTAGATCAGGCTGCTCAGGGCTGTGTCCAGTCCATTTCTGAGCATCTCCAGACGTGGAGTTTCCATGGCCTCTCTGGCCACTCACACTCAGCTGCTTGTCTACAAGCACCCCCACAGCCTGCTCTGAGCAGCTGCCTTGGGGCTGGTCAGTGCCCAAATACAGTTAGATGAAAAAAGTTACTTGCTAGTAACTGGAATTTATTATGATGATATTGTTTGCATGCATGTGAATATCCTCTCCTTGAAATCCAGAAACTTTCGTTATTTTGGAGGTTCAGAGGAATTGAGTGCGCTGTGCAGTATGTCTTGTCTGTGCATTACATGAAAGGATGGTGCTTGTACGTGCTCTGCAGATATTGCTCAGCTAAAAACCACGGTTTCCTTCTCTGTATGCATGCGTCCAGGCAGAAAGAAGAGCATCTCTGACAAATGCAGAAGTTGCTAGCAATAGCCTTTAAAACCAGCGGCATCAGCTAATTTTGGAGAATGATTTTTGTTCTGTTCTCTTAGTCTTAAAGATTAAATGAAAGTTTTGTTCTCTGTGACATTTCTGAGCAGCTGTTACTAGATTCCCTGTGCTATTTGTTTGATACTTCAAGATATCAAGTGATTGCGGTTCTAGAATTTCGCTGAAGATTTTTCAGGCAAACCTTCGTAGAGGTGCCTGTATGTCACTGTGGAGAGCAGAGAGCATCACTTTGAACTGTTAATTTTAGTTATTGCATAGATTGAGCGTTAGCTAAATCCAACTATGACTTTGTTTTGCTAACTAAGATCAAGATACTTCACCTTCCTGAGCAGCTTGGGGCAGGATTTTAACAGCAGGATACTCAGAGAACAAATGGCACACAAACCCTGCAGTGTTCCACAGTTGAGAGAGATGATCCAGAAATCGAAATATTCTCTGAGCGGTACAGTTTTAGTTGTAGATAATCCATACTAGGAGCATTTCATCTGGCTTTTTTTTCATATGTATATTGTTACTGAAGCATAGTGTCATTCTTCATCACCTGTTGAGAATGTGGTGCAGCAAAAATAAACGTCCAATTGTCGCTGAAGCCATTCTCTCTGATAACGCTTCTTGACTTGGCGTTGGCTTTCGTTTAAATACATGTGCAGAACAAACAGCAGAAAAAATCATCTTTCCAAAGTAGAGAAAAAGAGTGAACTAGGGATTCAAATTCTGTTCTTGTGGCCAGGTCCTTTGAATAATGTGGAAACAGAACTCCAAAGTGATGGTAATTATTTTTTGTGAAGCCAACAGATGATTAGCATAGCATCATCATAAAGCAGAAGAGAAGTAATGATAGCTGTGAGGAAGAGGAAGGTGAGAACGGTTCGTAGAATAGTCTGTTAAGTGCAACTTGTGCATTTTGTAAGGATTGACATTTGCCATTTTACTGTGCTCTGGTTTTAGTGCAACAGCCTGACCCAAATCAACCAAAGCCTGAAGGAAATCAAATGAATGTACTTAAAGGTGAACCATTAGGCGTGGTAACCAACTGGCCACCCTCGCTGCTGGCGGCCCTGCAGCGCTGGGGAACCACCCAGCCGAAAGCCCCGTGTCTGACAGCGTTGGACACGACCGGGAAAGCTACTTACACGCTTACCTACGGTAGGTATTGGTGAGAACTGTAAAAAAGAATTAGGTGTTCACTGTAGAATGAACAGTTTGCTTTACTTAAGAGGGACTGACTGTGCTCGTGACAGGTACTCTGAGGTTGCTATTCGAATACAAATTATGAATTCATTGTAGATGAAAAACATTTTAAAGTTAATGAAGGGAAGATGTAGATGGTGTTGATGCTTCACAGGTGGCTATTTGTACATTTCAAACAATTGTGGGGGTTTTTGCTTAAAAGAACACTAAAAATGGCCTGGTGTAACAACGGAGGAAGAAACAGATGACTAATAATGCACTCTTCAGATTCCCAGAGTAGATATTAAATTTTAGCATATCCTTATAGAGGAGACTTGTACTTCAGGAGCATACTAAGGATGTTACTGTGGGAAGTGAAACTTGCCTATATCGATGAACTAGAAGTATTGCAGTAACTGCATTTTTTTGGAAGACAGTTGTGTCCTCCAGGACAGCTAACTGCAGCATTTCATTGTATAGTATGTTAGAACGTTAAAATTTCTTGTTTGCGTTCTTACAGATGGAGTATGCTTACAGGAGATGTAACTGAGCAGCTGATTAGTTTCATTACTTTGCAGTGGAGCTTGGAGAATTGTTTAGAATATCATGTTAAGTTTTACGTTTAAAAGAAAGAAAGGAAAAGAAAAACTAAAAAGAAGCCAAGCTTTAAATTGTACTTGGACACTCTGCCAGCTGCACATTTGATGTACTTGAGTCCTGTGTAACTTTTTTATGTATAACTGGAAATTACACAGGAAAAAAAAAAAAACTGTTGAATTGAAGAAGTTTGAGACTGACAAACACAAAGTAACTGACGATTGCTGCGTGGTCTGAAGGGACCGAGTGTGGATGTCAGTCCATGATAAAGACCCCGTACTGGGAAGCTGAGTTCCAGATGCGTGCTGTTTGCCACGGCACGCTGCTTTACCATTTACAGTGAAAGGGTTTTGCTGTTGCTCAGTTTTTTATAAACAGGTTTTTTTATTAGAGCCCTTCCTTTTTTTGGAGGCTACAGATTAAAAATTGGTTTTTATATTGTGTTAAATAAGTAGTTAGATTGTTGTATTTAATAGCTTGGAATAATTTTCTGTTCTGAATTATTGAGAGCTGTGTAGATCACTACTGAGCACTGAACTGGCATTTCACGGAGTCAGATATTGTGGCATTTATTCCTACCTTTTGTTTCTTAATTTTCAGTTCATTTTTTGTCCGGTTTAGGATTTTGCTTTTTATCCCAAGCAGTTTGCTTTCTCTAAAAGCCCTTAGGAAGGAATCTGGTGAAGTGCCTTTTGGAAATGTAGTCTGGTTGATACAACCTGTGTGTGCGTGTGCACATGCGCGGAAGCGCTGGAAGAACTCAGTGGGTTTGTGAGGTGGGATTGCTTTCACAACAGCAGTGTTTGCTTTTCCCCAGTTACTTGCCCACGTGTCAGTTGACCTTGTTCTAATACAACCGCCTTGCCTAGTGCATATATAAGGCACTGAGATTTGCCAATTAAACGTTACAATCTTAGTCTCTATTTTTTTAATTTCGGTATTGTCTTTTTTTTCTTTAGGCAAGCTGTGGAGTCGAAGCTTGAAGTTAGCGTATACCCTGCTAAACAAGCTAACCACTAAGAATGAACCACTGCTGAAGCCTGGAGACCGGGTAGGCTTCCGTTTGAAATGGTCACTATGGACAAAACAGACAGTGAGGAACAGCTTTAGCTAAAGAAAGCCTTGTAATACTGTGACTTGTAATAGTATAGAAAGCAGCCCGCCCCCCGCAAACGATAACAAAAAACATTTTCTGTTATTTTAATGTATTTTTATAGGTAGCTCTCGTATTTCCTAATAGTGATCCAGTTATGTTTATGGTGGCATTTTATGGATGTCTCCTGGCGGAACTTATTCCTGTCCCAATAGAAGTTCCACTAACAAGAAAGGTAGGCAAATACATTTTTATGGTTTTGTAAATAAAAAAAGCGGGTGGGTGTCTAAATCCTATAGTCCTTATATGAGACTCCTCAGAGCCTGCACTTTTGAAGGCAGTGTGGTGCATCAGCTGAACTACTCAGTGCATGTTACATGCTTGGAAAGTGTTTAATATTTAGTTAGGGAAGGGGGGAAATAGTATGAAGCTAATACGTTAACTATTTTAGAATACATAACTGTAGAAAATATTTTAATTAATTATTTTTAAAAAGATGTGTATTTCCCAAAATATAACACAGAAATGCTGTCTTTTCAGCTCTCGTGCAGAGTAATGAGAGCAGAGGTGGGTAGAGACACTATGGTTACTGGAAATATCAGTGTAATCCCGCACACATTGAGATTATTAGGGAAGACCTGAAAAGCTACAGGCTCTGCTCTTCAGTGTCTCAGGACTCAGAAACAGCATCAAACCATCTGTTTTACCAGAACTTATAAACAACCCTGTTGGGTTGGAGAGGGATGCACAACCATTGCTTGTGACACTCCTTTGCTATCATTACTTGCAAGATCTACTGCCAAATCTAACTTAGCTGGCACTAAGCAAAACCAAGCCCTATGAACGTAGACTTCATTCTTTTGTCTTCCATAAAAGGTCTTATGGGCTCGAAGTTTGTTTTTTCCTGTGATATAAATTGGCTTAATATTTTCTAAACTTGGAAAAGTTACGGTACAAAAGCTTCATTATTTATAAGTTTACTATAACGTGGTTTCTCCGTAGGATGCTGGCAGCCAGCAGATTGGATTTCTTTTGGGCAGCTGTGGAGTAACACTAGCTTTAACCACTGATGCCTGTCAAAAAGGCCTCCCTAAAGCTCAGACTGGCGAGGTGGTTACATTCAAAGGTATGTTTTTAAGCTACTCAAATTTCTTTATAGGATTAAGAGCGGGTATATCCATTGTTGCTATTAAACAACAATCTTTGCGTTTGCTTGCACGCTTCTAGCTTACGTGTAAAGACGAACTGCCTTCATTGTCAAGACAGTACTTAGTGCTGCTTCTTCGTGTCACGAGGGCGATGCTGCCGCTTGTGCTTGCCTCCTGTTGCTGTCCCTGAATACTGGGAAAAAACCCTGATTTTTGGAACTGTAATGACAGTAACTTTTCTTTTTCTTTGAAGGCTGGCCTCGTCTCATTTGGTTTGTGATTGATGGGAAGCATCTGGCAAAACCAACTAAAGACTGGCATCCGCAAGTACGGGATGCCAGTGCTGAGATTGCTTATATTGAGGTGATCCAGTATAATATGCCTAACGTAGAGTTACTCTATTGATGCATATGTGAGAGTTACGTATGATGCAGATATATAAGAGCACATCTCTTGATGAAATAAAAGAGATGACTATAATATTTTTAACTGTGGCACAAAAATGTTTCCCTCAAGGTTGCCAGGCAAACTGTCATTTGAGTGGTTGTGTTGAAATAAATTGAAGATTGGGGATAGCTGGCATTTTTGGATCCCTGGGACACTTTGTTTAATTGGGGTAAAGAAACAGTCAGATTTCATATGATATTAGTATATTCTCTGAACATAATAGTATATTGTCTGAACAGAAATGTACCTTTTATGCTAGCTTTTTGATTTTTTCTTTTAAAAAGCTCACTTCAATTTTGTAATAAAATATCCTTTCAGTGCACTACTGTAAATTTTCAAAATTTTGTTCTTAATCTAATGCTTGTGTAAACTTTCTCTTTTCAGTACAAAACAACTAAAGAGGGCAGCACAGTGGGCATTACTGTATCTCATGCTTCCATGCTGGCACACTGTCACGCATTGACTCAGGCATGTGGTTATTCAGAAGGTAAGTTCGATAGGTACAACTTCAAAATTATACTCATAGTTTTGGACATTCAGACAATTTATGTTGCAAAATCGTGTTTACTGTCTTAAAAGAACTTTAGATAAGCAGCTTTAATTGAAAGGGAAAGACAAACTTCCTCATTCATAATCGGTGTGATATGTGAAGGAAAGTAAGAAGCCACTTGCAAAATCATAATCAATGTGTATTAATTTTTTTTTAACCTAAGATCCTTATCAATTTTATTCAAGGGTTTGGAATTTTCAATCTTCATAAATTTGTTAGTTGGTGGTAAAAGCTATACTGATTTTTTCATCCTCTTGAAAACAGCTTTGCTACAAATCTGTTTTGCCCTCCCTAATGCCTTTTGAACGCACTGGCCACTTTATGAAGTCATAAGGGGGCCAGTTTGAGGTGCCCATGTGGAGAGTCAGAGGAGCCCTCCCAGCGGAAATTAAGACAGCTTTCTTAGACTGATCCTAGAGGCCATTTGGGTAGCTCGGATCTCTTTGAAGAGCTTTGGATGCTGCCAGTTCCAGCTGTAGCTGCTCTAGCGGTGCAGAGAGGTGTGCCACGCAGACAGGCTGGTGTCAGTTGTGCAGCTTCTTATCTCCCGGGAGAAAGAGTTGCGGTTATTGACCAAAGGGAGAAAGCCCTTTGAAGTCTCGACTTGAAACCCAGTAATGACTAAGTGAGATGTAATACGTATCACAGTCCTTATAAATCTTCTACGTTGTGGTTTCTAGGAGTGTGACGCTTGACCTGAAAGAGAGGCTTGATCAAGAAAATCTGAGAGTTACCACATTAAAAAACACCCTGACTTGCTTGGCTTTACTGCTCTTGCACCTTTGATGACCCTGCCTGCCTAAATAACAAAGTTAAAAGTCCTAGTGCAAGTCATCTGGTCCAATTACTTGAACTAGGTCTGTGATTCTAGATAGCACATTTGAGGGCATGAGCAGATTGTTAACAGTTGCTAACTGTCCTCTCTTGCACTTTTTTGTTTTCCTTCTTCCTTTGGGCAATTGGTTTATGCCTGCAGTGCTCCTAAGTCCACATAAGTAGTATGATAGGGTAAAAGAGGTTTTCACAGGCAAATATCTGTACTCTTTTTACTTATCATCAAAGAGGATGCTTTCCCATTTTCATTTTGGGACACCTTCCCATCACAGCTGCCAACTACCAAGAACTGTGCTGGAAGAGGGGAGGGTGCACCCAGCTTGTAGGTAAAGGATTGTACAGCGGTTCCTGAATCCTGAAAGGACGATGGCAACCAGTTATGGATTGAAGGGGTCTACACATCTTAATTTTCAGGCAACTGTGGAGTAGTGTTGCTAGCCATTAACATTTCAGATCTTCACAGAGGGTACTGAATTCTCTTGTCCTCTTGTGTGTGCATTTTTCAAATTTCTGTTGCCACATGGTGGAGGTGCAGTCACAAGATTTGAGACCATACCCAGTATAAAGATCTCCATTTTGTTTATAGCTTCTTGCAACTTCACAATTTTGGCCACAGTAGTTCCTATTTTCAGAAAGGGATCTTCCTGTTAGCTAATCATATCCTACAAAAGAACATCTCCATAAGGATTTGTTTTCAGTCATTCTCTCAATGAATAGCCAAGAACTGCAACTGATTTTGACCATGTGTATAGAGTTCATCTGTGCTACCATTAACCAAAAACTTTGGATTTGAAATCTGTTTGCTGGAAGAATCTCATGGCTTGACTAGGTTTTATCCCCAAATGGGGTAGTGTGTGCTAATGTATCTTGGGACACACAGAATGGTTGAGGTTGGAAGGGGCCTCTGGAGGTCATCTGGTCCAACCCCTCAGCTCAAGCAGGGCCACCTAGCGCTAGTTGCCCAGGACCATGTCCAGACGACTTTTCAATATCTCCAAGGATGGGGACTCCACAACCTCTCTGGGCAACTTGTGCCAGTACTCAGTTACCCCCACGTGAAGTTTTTCCAGATGCTCCAGTCCCTTAGTCATCTCAGCGACCCTTCGCTGGACTCACTTCAGTAGCTCCATCTCTCTCTTCCACTGGGAGCCCAGCAATGGACACAGCACTGCAGGTTGTGGCCTAACCACTGCTGAGCAGAGGGGAAGGAGCACCTCCCTTCGCCTGCTGACAACACTCCTCCCGGTGCACCATTGGCCTTCTTTGCTGCAAGGGCGCGTTCTGGTTCATGTTCAACTTGGCGGCCACCATGCGCCCCAGGGCCCTTTCTGCAAAGCTGCTCTCCAGACAGTTGGCTCCCAGCACGTCCTGGTACACGGCGTTGTTCCTCCCCAGGGTGCAGCACTTTGCATTTCTCCTTGTTGAACTTCATGAGGTCCCTGTCAGGCCATTCCCTCAGCCTGTCGACGTCCCTCTGGATGGCAGCACAACTCGCTTTGTGTCATCTGCAAACGTGCTGAAGATACACCCTGCCCCATGATCCAGATCATTAGTGAAGGGGCTGAACAGAACTGGAGCCAGTATTGAGCCCTGGGCTACGCAGCTCGTTACTGGTCTTTAACTAGACTTTGTGCCACCAGTCACCACCCTCTGGGTCTGGTCACTCAACCAGCTTTCAATCCACCTCCCTGTCTGCTCATCCAGCCCACACTTCATCAGCTTCTCTGTGAGGATCGTACAGAGTCTGTCATAAGATGCTATGAAACTGGTGGCTGCTTTTTCCAGCAAATTCAGTTCCGTGCAGTTCACTTTTCCTGAAGGTTGAAAAGAATTTTGGGTAGGGAAGATTTGCATTTCCTTATATATAGGCTCATGTCTGGGACTACGCACCTGTCTCGGAGCAATTGGAGCTCTCGATCACCCAGAGAATGGATATGTGGCTGACTTACGGAAGTATTTATATATTGGGAGTGTACATTCTGAAAACTTAAAACGAATAACAAGTACCCCGAAGAACACTGTCTTGTGCCTGCAGCCATCCTACGTCAGTGATAAGCAGGTTTCACCTGGTCAATATAGGATATCCCTGTAAAATCAGGTTAAGTCTTTGATTTAAAGTCTTTGATTCTATTTTTTTAAATCACATAAGGTGTTCAGATTTCTCAGAGAAAACACTGAAGAAAATTTAGTACAGCCATGGTAATATTTTTAACTAATTTTTTCAAATATAGCTGAACCTTTTCAGTTCAGCTGAAAAAGTTTGCATCAAAACTAAAGTTTTGGTCTGCTTAGTTCATTGGCAAATGTAACAAACACATGGAAGTGGTATTATAATGAAAACTGGGTCTTAAATATCTTGTAATAATCTAGTCTATAATCATAATTGAAAGATGATTATTTTAAGTAAAATAAGACACTTTCAACTTAAGCAGCCTGTTTGTTATAGACAAGAAGGCACGGCAACACAGCTTTGATTTCTTGGTGGTGTTGGAAGTTTCATAGTTGCTCTAACAGATATTTTGAGTTCTTAAATGTTCTCATAAATATGCTTCTTAAGTCTGATAGTTTTTCCTTTGCTTTCAGCCGAAACACTAACAAATGTCTTGGATTTCAAAAGAGATGCTGGCCTTTGGCATGGAGTATTAACAGTGAGTATTTGAATGAATGAAAACAACTGCAGCAAGTTGCTTCTCTCAAGGGTAGAGTATTGGTATCAGACTGAAGTCAAACTCTCCAACTATTTGTATTTCAGTATTTGTATTTTTCAGGATGAAGTGTTACTTTTTCAGTAACAGACTGCACAGGCATAGCTTCTGTTTTTACTGACTATACACATAGTTTTCACCAACAGTTAAATGTAAGAGTTATGCTGTAGCTGTGATGATTTTTTTTTTTTTGACCAAACACAACATGCTGTGTATTCTTTGAGCACTTGAAAGTTTATTTTTTAATATTTTTCTCACAGAGTGTTATGAACAGGATGCATGTCATCAGTATTCCCTATGCATTAATGAAGGTTAATCCACTTTCCTGGATACAGAAAGTCTGCTCATACAAAGGTATCCTTAACGTATTTTTACTTAACCCATCTCTTTTTGGATGATTTAAAAAAAAAAAACCAAACACATTTGTTTGTATAAAATGATTGCTCTAGCTGAGGCCACTGCTGTTTTCTCCAGCTGACTCTGCCACAGCTTTAGCGATTGGGTACTGCGTTTCAGTATTACATGTACCGATAGATTCATTGATGAGTGACGCTGATGGCTTCTTCTGATAGACCTTTAAAGAAACTGTGTTTCTCATTTTCGTGTTTGAATTTATAGTAAACATTTAAATTCTATAATCAAGTCCATCTGGAGACATTGAGTATACACGTGTCATAGTAGTTAAATATTTGGCATTTGTATTTGTTTTCTATGTTTGTAATTTGTTTCATAAATTTATGTAAATGCACAAAAATATTTATATAATTTTATAATTGGTCTTTATTTTGTTCTGCACACACATCTTAATTATTTTTTTTCTTTTCAGCCCGTGTAGCAGTAGTAAAATCACGTGATATGCACTGGTCACTTTTGGCTCAGAGGGATCAGAGAGATGTCAGTCTGAGCTCTTTACGAATGTTAATAGTGGCGGATGGAGCTAATCCATGTGAGTATGGATGCATTTTCTGAGTGTGAACTAAAGCACACTGTAAATCACAGAACTCTGGGTCTGCACTGTAGGAGCTCAGCACTGGCTATAGTTCATCTTCAGCAAAAGAGAGACAGCAGCACTATTTCTTTGCCAAGGACACTGGAGCAAAACTTTCACAGAAAATGTTCTGAAGGATCTATTCTTCATATAAAGAATAGTTTGCAATGTAATTTGAAAGAGGCTTTTAAAATTTCCAGTAAATCATAATGCCAGTTTTGAAGTAGTTACTCATGTATTGCATGTAGACGTAAAATCTTTGAGTTGCAGTGTGTCTGATTCTGTACGTGCCTCTAGGGCTTGTCTCAATCATGTGCAAGGACATAAAAATGGGAGCAGTCACAGCCTTAACTCAAAACCATGACAACTATTAACTAGAGTATGCGGTAGGTTCTTGCCTTTTTCTGTCAATCATATGGTGGTGGTTTACAGTAAATGGGAGGGTTGTTTTTTTTTTTTGCAACAGGCAAGAATATACCTTAGTTGCTTAATTTTGCTGTTCTTGTACACCAGAAAATCAATAGTATTTCAGATTCCTTGGAGTTGAATGATGAGAGGTCAGCAAGTTGTGATGGCAGAAGATGAAAGCTTGAAATGGTCTTGCTAAGACTGTTTGTTGTAAGCACTGTTTCAGAGCTGATGCTTAGAAAGTTAGGCAGTTTGTTCTATGGTAAAATACTATTTGTATGCTAGTGATGCCACTGCTTTTTCATTGCTGTTTGCACTTCTTAGCTATATTCAGCTGTGTAAATTCAGTTTTTTTAACTTTATATTTTCATCAGTGCTGTACTCTTACATGAATTGACGTGAAATTATCCCTAGGTTGTAGGATAATCAGTGAAGTTTGCTGGTTTGCGTTATGAGCTGCAGTTCCACCACTGTAAAATACAAGGCTGTAGGTGATGAGGCATCCTCTTGCATTTTGAGCTGAGTGCTAAAGGCCAGGTAGAGTTCTGAACTGAAGTGAAGATATGTCAGAAGCATTTGATGTTAATTTCTAAGTGCTTTGATTCTGTGACCTCTATAAGAAACACTCATATAGGAGCTATATAGGAAGCCTACAGATACAGTTACCCTTAGTGACAAAATATTCTGATCACTGAAGGACTTTCCATGATGCTAAGTGTTAGAGTGCTGCCAGGGAAAGAGAGTGTGCAGCTGTGAATTTCATTCAGTGAATTAGTCGTTAACCACTGAAAATTTTTTTCTCCAAATCTAACATCTAATAATAGGCTGGAGTGTCTTTTAGGCAGTTTGAAAGTATATTGGTTTTGTGCACGGATGCAACCATATATGTATAGCTGAGCTGAGAGTAAGCATGGACTTTGAAATCCTGCAGCTCAAGCTTTCCTGCCCTTGGCAAAATGTTTCCAATTGTGTGATTGTTCTTTTTAGGGTCAATATCTTCCTGTGATGCATTCCTGAACGTATTTCAGTCCAGAGGGTTGAGACCAGAAGTAATCTGTCCCTGTGCTAGTTCTTCAGAGGCACTAACTGTTGCTATTCGCAGGTAATTCTCTTTTCTGAGAAGCGAACTGAAGCATTTCTTGACTATTGAAATGTAGCTGGTATTAAAATGGTAGTCAGAAAAGATGATTACCCACATAAAGATGCCCAAAGACCTAGACAGAGGGAAGTCTGAGGCTCACAGGTATCTCCTTCACTGAAGGATAGGTGATTTTTTTTTTTTGTTTTCTTTAAAAAGTTTAATGTTTTCTAAAAGTAGTCAACCATAAGGTCGGTTGTTTTGGGTTTTTTTCACTGCTTGGGAAAGAGAAGTCTCATCCTCACTGATGTTGCTGGAGGACCTTTATAAAATGCCCCCAAAATGAAGACTGTCACTTATTTGGGAGGAAGAAGATGCTGAATATTCAAGTAATTGCTTATATACAATGTCTTGTAAATAGGGGGCTAAAGAAAGAAAAAATATTTGTAACTGGCCTGAAAAATATCATTGAATTTCTGGACACAGCAAGGGATGCTCTGAAAAAAGAAAATTCCTTGATTATGGATAGATGTATGGATGGAATATGCCAGAATTTTTTGACAGTGGTTTTGATGAAAATGTGCTTTTTCAGAAAATCGATTTCAAGAAAACTTGAAACAAAAAAGTTTGAGTTTTTGGAGAGTACTTTCTCTGGTGGGAGAACTTGCATTTCCCTTAAAAAACTTTAAAAAAATGTACTTGAAGAACTGGTTTTTTACAACAGCACCTGGAATCTTTTGTTCTGTTCCATCTTGAAAGTTGAACAGTTACACAAAATGGAGTTGTTGGTCCTCGATCAGTTCTGCTCAGAATAAGAAGTGTCAAGCCCTCCAAACGTTGCCTAATTTTTCCTGGTGTTTGGAAAATTTAGCCTTTCAATGCTGATTCTTGACACTTCTTTGCCCATAGTAATACTAAATCCTCTCTGTAACGTTTTAGAGTGAGAGGAAGCTGTGTGATGTTTTGTTCTAGCTTTTTTCATCTAGTTAAAATACATTACCGTTCTTGAACTCTGTTTAAAATGAGAAACCATTATTTCTCTTAACCTTAACAAACCTGAGAGACTTGCACAGTGTTTTTGATGATCACGTTGCCATCGGTCTGTTGATTCATACATGATTTGACTTTCTGTTTTTCAGACCTCCAGAATTGGGTGGGCCTCCTCCAGGAAAAGCAGTGTTATCTATGAACTGTCTGAGTTTCAGCGTGATAAGAGTGGATACAGAAGAGAAGTTGTCGGTGTTAACAGTACAGGATGTTGGTCAGATTATGCCTGGAGGTAGGAAAGCATTTCGTGTAGGTTTAAGCATACTCCACATAAGTTATCTTTACTGTTATACTTGTGAATGAAATAAATAAAAATGTCAGATGATGAATACCTTCAAGGTAGTATGACTTAAATTTTGACGCATTACCTAAACACATGATGATTAAGTACTGTCTCAACTATTCAATGTTTTCAGTAGAGATTAATCGATGATAAATTTGAATGACCGTAAGTTTTGGTATGGGCAGATACTTCTGGCTGATCTGCAGAGTTGTGTTATTGTTCACTTGTTCGCATTAGTGCTGACTGACGTACAGCTGTGTAATAAATACAGCAGAACAAAACAAAACGTAAAGCGTAGTAAGAAATACTGTCTTTCATCCAGGAGTCCACGTGTTAGAACAAAATAGAATGGAATAGAATATTTCAGTTGGAAGGGACCTACAACGATCATCTGCTCTGACTGCCTGACTTTTTCAGGGCTGACCAAAAGTTAAAGCACGTTATTAAGGGCATTGTCCAAATGCCTCTCAAACACTGACAGGCTTGGGGCATCGACCACCTCTCTAGGAAGCCTGTTCCAGGGTTTGACCACCCTCTCGGTAAAGAAACACTTCCTAATGTTCAGTCTAAACCTCCCCTGGCACAGCTTTGAACCATTCCCACGTGTCCTATGACTAGATACCAAGGAGAAGAGATCAGCACCTCCCTCTACATCCCCTCCTCAGGCAGCTGTAGAGAGCCATGAGGTTGCCCCTCAGCCTCCTTTTCTCCAAGCTAGACAAACCCAGGGTCCTCAGCCGCTCCACATGGGACATGCCTTCCAGCCCTATCACCACCTTTGTTGCCCTCTTGTTTTCAAATTCAGATACCTGGGATCAGAGAGACGTGGTGGGAAACAGTCTCCTTAGGAAGGACAGGAGAGAACAGGGTTTTTACGTGAGGGAACAGTTGGAATGCGTGGAGCTCACCTGAGGGTGGATGAGGAGCCAACTGAGAGCTTATAGGTAAGGGTTAAAGAGCAGACCAGCGTGGGTGGCATTGTAGTGGGTGTCTGCTATAGACTGCCTGACCAGGAGAAACAAGTGCATGAGGCCTTCTGCAGACAGCTAAAAGCTCTCACATTTGTAGGCCCCAGCCCTCATGGGGGACTTCAGCCAACCACGATGTGTGCTGGAGGAACAACATGACAGGGCATAAGCAATGCAGGAGGTTCCTGGAGAGCATCAGTGGCAAATTCCTGACCCAAGTGATAGAGGAGCCAGTGAGGAGAGGGTCTTTGCTGGACCTCATACTCACAAATGCGGAGGCACTCACTGGCGATATGAAGGTCGAAGTGACTATGAGATAGTAGAGTTCAAGATCCTGAGAGGACAGAGCAGGGCAGAAGCAAGATCACAACGCTGCACTTCAGGAGAGCAGACTTCAGCCTCTTCAGGGATCTGCTTGTTAGAGTCCCATGGGATAAGGCCCTGGAGGGGAGAGGGGCCCAAGAAAGCTGGTTAATATTCAAGCATCACCTCCGTCAAGATCAAGAGCAGTCTGTCCCAAAGAGCTGGAAGTCAGGAAAAAATGCCCGGAGTCCTGCATGGATGAACAAGGAGCTCGTGGCAGAAATCGTACGCAATAAGGAATTAAACAGAAGGTGAAAGCAGGGGCAAGTAACCTGAAAGGAATACAGAGACATTGTCTGAGCATACAGAGATGGGGTAAGGAAACCAAAGCCCAGATGGAATTGAATCAGGGGAGGGATGTTAAAAGCAACAAGAAGGGCTTCTATAAATACATAGGTGACAAAAGGAAGACTAGGGAAAATGTGGGCCTGCTTCTGAATGAGGCAGAGGACCCATCGACACAGGACACGGAAAAGGCAGAGATACTGAATGCCTTCTTCAGCCCAGTTTTTACCATCCAGACTGGCTTTCGGAAATCCCAGGTCCTGGAGACCTGGGGGAAATTCTGGAGCAAGGAAGACATACCTTTCATAGAAGGGATGAAGTTAAGGAATTCTTAAGCAAACTGCGCATGCACAAGTCCATGGGCCCTGATGGGATTCAGCCATGAGTGCTGAAGGGAGCTGTTTGATGTCATTGTGAGGCCACTCTCGACAATCTTTCAATGACCATGGCTCACTTCTCAATGGGAGAAGTGCCTGAGGACTCAAGCAAAGCAAATGTCACTCCCGTCTTCAAGAAGGGCAAGTCTCCTTAGGGAGACTAGGGAACTAGGGCTGGTCAGCCTCATCTGAAACACTGTGCAGGTGACGGGAACAACTAATTCTGGAAACCGTTTTCTCAGAATCGTGGACAACAAGAAAGTCATCAGGAGTAGTCAGCATGGATTCACCAAGTAGAAGTCATGCTTGACCAACCTGGTCGCCTTCTACGATGAAGTGACTGGCTTGGTAGATGAGAGGAGAGCAGTGGGTATTGTCTACCCTGACTTTGGTCAGGTTTTGGACACTGTCTCCTGTTAGATCCTCACAGAGAAGCTGATGAAGTGTGGGCTGGATGAGCAGTCAGGGAGGTGGATTGAAAGGTGGTTGAGTGACCAGACCCAGAGGGTGGTGACTGGTGGCACAAAGTCTAGTTAAAGACCAGTAACGAGCTGCGTAGCCCAGGGCTCAATACTGGCTCCAGTTCTGTTCAGCCCCTTCACTAATGATCTGGATCATGGGGCAGGGTGTATCTTCAGCACGTTTGCAGATGACACAAAGCGAGTTGTGCTGCCATCCAGAGGGACGTCGACAGGCTGAGGGAATGGCCTGACAGGGACCTCATGAAGTTCAACAAGGAGAAATGCAAAGTGCTGCACCCTGGGGAGGAACAACGCCGTGTACCAGGACGTGCTGGGAGCCAACTGTCTGGAGAGCAGCTTTGCAGAAAGGGCCCTGGGGCGCATGGTGGCCGCCAAGTTGAACATGAACCAGAACGCGCCCTTGCAGCAAAGAAGGCCAATGGTGCACCGGGAGGAGTGTTGTCAGCAGGCGAAGGGAGGTGCTCCTTCCCCTCTGCTCAGCAGTGGTTAGGCCACAACCTGCAGTGCTGTGTCCATTGCTGGGCTCCCAGTGGAAGAGAGAGATGGAGCTACTGAAGTGAGTCCAGCGAAGGGTCGCTGAGATGACTAAGGGACTGGAGCATCTCAGCATATGAGGAGAAGCTGAGAGAGCTGGGACTGTTTAGCCTGCAAAAGAGAAGGCTCAGGGGGTATCTCATCAATGTGTACAAATATCAGAAGGGAGGTTATAGAGAAGACTGAGTCAGGCTCTTTTCAGTGGTGTCCCACAACAGAACAAGAGCCAATGGACACAAACTGAAACACATAAGCTTCTCTCCGAACAGAAGGAAAAGCTTTTTCCGCTGTGAGGGTGACTGAGCACTGGAATGGGTTGCGCAGAGAGGTCGTGGAGTCCCCATCCTTGAAGATATTGAAAAGCCGGCTGGACATGGTCCTGGGCAACTGGCTCTAGGTGGCCCTGCTTGAGCTGAGGGGTTGGACCAGATGACCTCCAGAGGTCCCTTCCAACCTCAACCATACTGAGAGTCCCAGACTCTGGATATCCCAGTAAACTGGTTAGTCCTGGATTAATCTGTTTCTTAATGACATCTGTTTGCGACACTGTGCTTCCTAAAGTAGGTAGATATTGGGCATTGTTCTCCAGTCCACTAAGTGGATTGTAGCAAGGACACTTTGTCTCTTCACCGTTGTTGTCTTTTGAGGCTAGGCTGCTGCGTCATGCATCATTTGGAAAGGAGAGCACTCTGAAGAAGAAAAATAAAATTAGGGTGCCAAACCAGACCTAAGACTGTAGACAATGACTGGGATCTGTGTCCTGACAGACCACTTAGTGCCCTCTACTCCAGAAGTGAAGACTGCAACATCTAGGTTGATAGTGTAACATGCCCTGGCATATCTGTCTGAGGGTACCACTAGCTTCAGACCCCGTCCTGACCTGGTCTGGGTGTGCTTGGAGAGGACAAGATACAGGTTTTCTGAAATTCTCCTTACCCCTTCAGGTTTACTACATAGTGACTAAAGGACCTGATTCGTTCTGGTCATGCCCATAGCACCTGTGGCTTTGCTGTTCTTGGTCCCATTATGAACCTCATGCCTTGCTGAGCTATGGTTCCAAAGCCCTCCTCTCTGTAGTGCATTTACTCAAGGTGAAGTTGAAGGGAAGAGCCATCTTGTGCTATTTCAGCAACCACCTCTTCTCAGTACATCAAGGCCCTTATTATGACTAAGAGCAGGCAGACACCATCGTGTAGCGAGTGGCACTGATCTTGTTTCATATTCCTCATTACTCCCAGAAGCACTTTGCAACCAATAAGGTTGGTGGTTCAGTTATTCTTACTGAATTTAAATTCACATTCAGAGCTTCCTCCTGTTACCAATAAAAGACTGAGCAGAAGCTCTGCACTTCATACCAAAATAAAGGGAAAGGAGCCCTTCCTGTGGGGATTCGTGTCCGACCTGCTTATTTTAACTGCAGAAAATTGAACATCTCTTTTCTGACCTTTTAGGTAGATAGGCAAGGCAAGATATTCAAAATGTTCTTCTGGGAGCAAGGGCTTTGTGGGCAGCAGGAGGGTTTAGATACGTTCCTAGATATGTTCATAGAACTGTATGCATTCTGCAGATCCTGTTCAGTGTGACAGGCATCCTTAGGCAGGTGGTATCTGGGTGGGTCCATGAAAAATCCTTGTGTCCTCTGTACTCTGGCAGTTACCATTATATCACCATCTCTCTTTTCTGCTTATGATCCTTATGAGCATACTATAGCATCACGGATCTGAGTCAAGATAGTTAATTTACAGCAAAATGACTTCTGCTTCAACTTAACACTCTAGGAAGTAAGGTTGTAAAGGTAGGCCAATGTGAATACAGCCGTCAAGGATAATGCCTATGCATTATGGCCTCAATGTGAAAACATGAGTGCAGGAAAAAAAGAGTATGTTGACCTAATCTGACTTAACGGCTTCTGAATTGCTTCATCTCAATGTTCAAATTCAGGTTGTTAAACTTGTCTGCAAAGACCCAGAAGATGGTCAGCTGTGACTGGCTTTTGTGTCTCAATAGAATGGTTATTTTTCCACTTGAAGTAGAATACAGTGGACTACTACTGCTATCTGGTTTGGCTGTTAAGACTGATGTCCCCTTGAAACCCTACTGAAATTCAGCTGTTCTTCCAATCTTCTACTTAGATTGTGGGTTAGTCACAGGAATATGGAAGGAACAAGTTTGCATGCCCTTCAGGTAGTCATGGATCCTTTGTTGAACCGACTGAGGTTGATCTGGATATTGGTCCAGTTTTTGAGAGTTCAAAAAAGTGGTATTTGCTGCTGGATGCAGCATTGATCAAAGTCTTTCTTTGGATCGGTTTACCACATGGCGATCCTCCTGGCTTTGCTGTAGGATTGCCCTCTGGGCAGAGTGTGCTTGACTACACTAAGGCACAAAGCAGCCTACAGTTGTGTTGCACCTTAAGCTACTCTTCATATTCAACCATTACAGCTGTAAGTCCACTTGGTTAATCTTCCATAGTGCATTTGCTCAGTGGCAGGTTCAAGTCTGCCTTATGACGGTTGGAAGAATTACCTTTATGTTTGTGGGTAAGTAATTTCACCTTCCTCTTCTATGTAAGTCGTTAATGAAAAACATGTCCCTGTCTTTGTGAAATGCTTAATTGGGTAGTGAGAGGAATCTGACAAAACTCCTTCTCCTTTGTCAAATGCCTTGGAGCATCGTCTGGCAAATCTAATGGACCCTTCTGGTTTAGGATGCCATTGACAGACAATTGACAGCACTACCATGATTTTCCACATTAGGAAGAAATGTCGAGTGACTTGTCTAATTGTGTGAGGGGAGAACAGTTAAGTGGGTAGCCATTTAGTGCCTTGAAGTGATATGACTTGTTATTGATCGCTATTGCTATTTTAAAATGCAGTAGGACGTGGCAAAACTACTTGTAGGTTAAGCAGAAGTTGGGCAACTTAACTCTTAAAACTCTGATCAGCATTGGGCTATCAGTATCTGGGGCAGATTATCTTCAATTTGACCAAATGATAAAAATTCCAGATCTGAAGGTATATTTTAACAGAAATTTCTCTGTTTGTTCCTTAAGTCAGAACGTACATGATAGAGTTCTTTCTAAAAGATAATCCAATGACTTTGTTCCCTGACTGTCTCTTTTAAAAAAAAAAAAAAAAAGAGAGAGAAAGAAAATTGTAAAAAGCTTCCAGAGTAGGAAGAAAGTAAAAAGGCTAGCAGTTATTTATAGATATGTGGCAAATGAAAAGAAATTAATGACTTAAGGAAATTAATGACTTCTTTTCAAGTGAGTCTGCATGTACATTCTAACAGTGGATATACTTGTGCCTTACCTTGTAAGATTTATGCATTTTCCTATGTAGCGTTCATGGAGGATGTGCTCTGTCCATTCTCACTTGGTGTTTGGCATACAGGAGAGAACATACCACCATTTCCTTTCCTGTTAGTTGCCCTCTTGAATTACTCTGCTGACTGATGAGTCTTGCTCTTTATCTGGTTTTGCTTTTGTATTTTTTTCCTTTCCTTAGATTGCTGTGCTTTCACCAAAGGCCTAATTTGAGTCACATGCCGTCCTTGAAGGCTTTGCTCCATCTTCTGATCCCTATTGAATACATTTAAGGTCTTGGAAGTGACTACATGCCCTAGTCTTTCAAACATCTTATGATATAGGAGCTCACATTCCTGAATTTCATTTGGTCAAATGTACTGTGAAAGTAGTGTCCTAGCCAAGAACTAGTAGTCATGCTGAGGCTTGTTCAGTCAAGCCAAATGGTTTTGATCTCATTACCCTTGAAGATTCCTGTTGTACTTTATTCAGGAACCAGCTGGTTAAAAGGTCATGGATAAAGTATCCACTTTCGCACTCCTTTTCTTCAGATCTCACTATTTGCTCTTGAGACACTGAGCCCCACTGCTTAGGGGACCTTATTCAACAGACCCCTCGGCACCAGGATCATGTCTTACATCACTGCTGTTTAAGCCACAGGCCACTCTTGATGCCACATTCTCTCCGTTGCCTTGGCTGGTCACTTTCATTATCTACCGTGAATGCCAATCACAAGAGCCACCAGAGAAGTGCAAGCATCCACGAAGAAATCTTCCCATCAGATAGCATGGGAATTCTTAAGGGAGAACCTAGTATGCATTCCCCTGGAATCTTCTCTGCAGCTCTGCAGGGATGATGTTTTGCCTCACTCGTTGACCACCTTGGACTATTTTGCATGGTTTCTGTCTGGGACTGACATTGCCAAGAAGCAATATTTGGTTCATAACAATCTTCGGTTCATTTTTTCAAATTGGATTGGTGAAGATGGTAGGGAGAGTACCAAACCTCTCTTCTTCTGCCTGTTTTGTGCCTCCAACTTTCACATCAACTGGGATGCGATTGCCATGTTATCTTGGAAGCTTATTATACCTTATGCTTGGACCTGGATATGGATGCTTGGGGTATTCAGTTAAGTTTGCCTCCCTGCTACTTCCCGACTAAATGTTTCCATTCTTTTACAGGGATCCTTCTCACATTCTTTCTTTGATAGGAGAGTAACCCTCTCTAATCCAGAAGATCTGTATCCCTGTAGCTCCTAATCATACAAAGCCTGGTTCATAGAAAGAGTGCTGCAGCAGCTACTTTTTTATACTCAAGCAGAAAACTTTGGGTTGGTGCCAGATCTTAGGCTTTTGCAAGTTGAACTTATGCATATACAGTTTCAAGTTCTGGATTGTGACTGTGTTCAGCACCTTTCCCAGAAGGTCAAGGAGAATGGTTCAGATTTCTCAAACGGCAGGACGCTTACTTTGTCTCCAGTCTATGGATGTCTTGAATGTTATTGTTTCCTCTGTCCCTGTCTCAGCCAATGTTTGCCCAGGTTCTGGTAGTTATCACGATGCATCTTCACTGCAGAGGAATCTGGTTCCTTTATCTCAGTGCCTGATCTGTGAAAGGAGTTGTTACAGAACAACTTTGAGAAGCTTTCAGTCTTTTTCCTTAGATTGTGAATGTAAGATAGCAGTACGTCATTCCCACTCAGTCCTTAGGATTTATCATAGTTATCAGTTCTGTGTTCCACTTGGCTTCAGTCTGTCACATGATGGCCTGCCACTGCAGAACTTCTTCTCTTGGAGATCTGTGGCAATGTGTACACTTGTGCTGAGACTTTTTTTCCAATTTAAATGTTGTGCTTTGGATGCTTGTGTGACCACCTTTGGAGTCTAGATTCTTGTTCTTCCTTACCTAGGAAGTTGACTTGCTTTATGCCTATTGCCCTTCCCAAAAGAGCAGGGAAAGATTCAGGTCCTTGCATTGGACATCCCCATATGCTGTTTTCTTCAGAGATCAGGTTTCTCTGGAAACCCTGCAAATACCTTCCACCGTGGTGGTAGAGACATTTTATCCTAGCCTTTTAGTATTTTTCCTAAGTCTTCATCCTTCTACAACAGAAGTTATAACTAAAGACTGTAGTGCAAGAAGGGCCATCTTGGTTTTATTCTCATGGACCCAGGTCTTTTAGGAGGACTTGCTTGCTACAAGAAGATCCTGGAGTTCCACTGTTGGCACACAGTAACAATCCAAACGGTAATCAGTTGCATACAGATCCACTATGAAACCGTGGAAGTGGAAGAAGAGAGCACCTTCTAGCATTCATCAGGCACCTTTGGTAGTAGCCTTCTGCTTTGCAGGCCTCTGACATTCTTCTTGCATTCATGCTGTGCTGATCTTGAAACATCCAGAGCTGAATCCAGTCTTTGGTAGGGCATCAGTGCGGTCATTTGTTTGCACAGTAGGATTCTCATCCTCTGCCAGAAATCTCATGGCAGGGCCAGCTGCTGAGAGTCACCATCTATAAGAATGTACGTGTGGACTCATTTGAAGAAAGCAAGCTTTCTTACTAGTAATCAGTATTCTTCATGATGTGTAGTCCACATGTACATTCCCGTCCCATCTGCTTTTCCTTTCTCTCTAATTCTTTTTCAGATGCAATGCTGTTGAGAGAGACTGAAATGGTGGTAGATGCACTCTCTTGTATGTCACACATGAAGCAGGAAAAGGAGGAGAAGCAAGAGTACAGGCTCTACAGATACTGCAAAAGGAAAACCTTGCAGTATCACATGGCAGGGCAGAACTATGCCTGCTGTTAGAATGTACGGTAGACTACCTGTGTCATACATTGGTTACTGGTAAGTATTTTTTTCTACTTGATCAGGGTGATAGGATTGTCCTTGGACTTCATGGATGGAGCATCATTTGGGGACTGTAGACTAATCTGTTGGGGTTTCCATGTTTTTGAATGGGTTGAGGACTGTAGCATTTGTGTATGCCTACAAATTGTTGTGCTTTCTCCAGTTATCAGTACTTCTCTCTGCATTATTGCTTAAGTGTTACATACAGAGTTCTGAGATTAACTCGAGTTATTTCCTGTGGTAATAAACTATTTATTCTGTTTCAGTTTACCATTAAGTTTTAAATGGCTTTTTTTTTTCCAGTTTCTCCTCCTAAATAGCAAAACGTGTTTTTTGCATGACTAACTGATAGTTCACACTGTACAATTTAATTCCAACCTTCCAGTTCATACGTATAATTTTCAGCAACTGAAATGGTTGTTCTAATTTGGACTTGGACCTGTACCAGAATTCGAGTGGCATCTCCTTATTTGGTCACCAAAGATTATTATTTTATGGATCCAAACTTTTTATTAATAAATGCTAGTTGTTCTGGTAGATAGTTTTTATGAAACCAAGATAATTTAGAGGTTGATCTGTTGGTAGGGTGAATTATTGTCTCTCCTGTTCAGACCTAGGTTGTTCAGAACTGAAGACTTCTCTGAGATTAGAAAATGCATCTGTGAACCAGTTCTACCAGCAGAGTTCTTGGTCCATGCTTGCAGCAGAGCTGGCTTTATCATATATTAATATTAAAGGAAATGTGCCACTTTCCATTTATGATTTCTTTTGATGCTAGTTGAGCAGTGATAAAAGTAAGGGCTATCTGTATATCACTTAAGATTGGCTAAATTAGAAAACAGTAATACAGTCGTTCATAATGGCTGTTGTAAGCCTTATCTGGGCTTCTTGTCTGACATATGTTCAAAACATTCAAAAGATCCTGATAGAAATAAACCAACTAAATAAATTTCTGATACCTCTGGGGTCTCATGGGTTTTTTTGTTTTCTTTAATATAGTATGCATGACCACAGAGTACTCTGATAGTCTGAGTTCGAAGCAGTCAAAATGGGAAAGGGTGGAACATTAATTTATGGCATAGTCTGTGTTATTTTTCAAAGGCTCTGTTTATTTTGTATTGACCCAGGTAGGCATTTTGATTTCTTTGTTAATCCTGAGTCTTAAGTGCTAAGCTAAACTTCCTTGCTCCATCGTGCCTTCTCCCTCCATATCCTTTTATGTTTCCCTTTTGGAGTAGGAAAGGACAAATCCAGACTGCTTAAGCAAGGGCTCTACTTAGCCAGAGAAACCGCTGAGAAAACAGTGGCTTCAGAAATAAAATACAACCAGTGGCCAGAGCAAAGCTCAGTGTAATATTTGGTTTACAAGTGTGTATATCCTTAACTAAAAATAAGAAAATTTCAGTGTAGGAAGACTTCTGAGATTTCAGAAGAAAACTGGTAAGCTTAATAGCAGTAGGACCTTTATGAAATGCAATCCTTTTAATGAGTTGAAGAAGGTCATCAAACTGAGGATAGGGAAGAGATAATATGTAGTCACAGGACTAAGTTCAGTAAGGAACAACTCTGTGAGATGAGTTGTCTGTGGTCTCCAAATAATAGTTGGCAGACTGGCCTGCTTTAAAAGAAGGTGGGACATAACACAAAAATCATTGACCTGACAGTGAGAGAATAAAATACCCTAGTTTTCTCTCCATCTCTAATGTGTTTCTCACATAACTTAAGGGATGATACTATGAATACCAAAGTGTGCAATAAATAAAAGGAATGGTATGTCTGTAATTGGTATCTTTTTATTTTTCATCTTTATTCTCGTATATGCTTGTATTTGATCAAACTATCTGCCTTCATGTTGAAAAGCAATTGCTACAGCTTTGGATTCAGTTGCAGCTGATGCGTAGGCTGTGAAGCACTGTAAGAAAAAAAAAACCTGCATTTTCAAGCTTGCATCTTTAATCTTGGAGAACACGTTACACAGGCTGTCAAAAAGACAGATAGAGCTCTCTTGCATGCTATGTTTTTGCTGTAGCTGATAGATAATTGCTATTAAAATCTTTATCTGTCTGTCAGTGGCAAAGCAAGTTCTGTGTCAGCTGCTGAAGCATGCCAGTGCTGTGATTCTGTGTTCTTCCTCTCCCTTTAGCACATGTCTGTGTTGTGAAGGTGGATGGGACTCCTTATCTGTGTAAAGCCGATGAGGTTGGAGAAATATGCGTGAATTCAGGTGCAACTGGGATGGCATATTTCGGCCTCCTCGGAATCACCAAGAATGTGTTCGAGGTTTGTATTTCTCTTTGTAATATAAAGTTTCGTCGTTACATTTCTGGTATTTATTCCTGCAAATAAATTTATTTGTTCCTTAAACTTCCTTTTTTATTTTATTAGAAAAAGCCGTGGCCAAAAACACTTTGCTTCATTCTCTATCAGAACTCAAAATTCTGTCTCTTATAACTAGGGCAATGTCTCTTGTAATGTGGGCCCTCTCCAGAATTAAATGAGAGACCTGGTTACCTGGGATATGGAGAAGGCTGAGGTACTCAATTACTTTTTTGCCTCAGTCTTCACCGGCAAGTGCTCGAGCCTCACCACCCAAGCCACAGAAGGCAAAGGCAGGGACTGGGAGAATGAAGAGCTGTAGGAGAAGATAGGGTTGGAGACCATCTAAGGAACCTGAAAGTGCTCAAGTCCATGGGACCCAATGAGATCTATCCACGGGTCCTGAGGGAACTGGCGGATGAAGTTGCTAAGCCACTATCATATTTGAGAAGTCGTGGCAGTCCGGTGAAGGTCCCACTGACTGGAAAAGGGGAAACATAACCCCCATTTTTAAAAAGGGAGAAAAGGAACTACAGGCCAGTCAGTCTCACCTCTGTGCCTGGGAAGATCATGGAGCAGATCCTCCTGGAAGCAATGCTAAGGCACGTGGAGGACAAGGAGGTGGTTCGAGAAAGCCAGCATGGCTTCACCCAGGGCAAGTCCTGCCTGACCAACCTGGTGGCCTTCTAAGATGGAGTGACTACATCAGTGGACATGGGAAGGGCTACAGATGTCTGGACCTCTGTAAGGCCTTTGACACGGTCCCCCGCAACATCCTTCCCTCTAAACTGGAGAGATACGGATTTGATGGGTGGACTGTCTGGTGCATGAGGAATTGGTTGGATGGTCGCATCCAGAGGGTAGTGGTCAATGGCTTAATGTCCAGATGGAGGTTGGTGACGAGTGGTGTCCCTCAGGGGTCCGTATTGGGACCAGTACTGTTTAATATCTTCATCAATGACATAGGCAGTGGGATTGAGTGCACCCCGTATCCTGGGCTGCATCACAAGAAGCGTGGCCAGTAGATCGAGGGAGGTGGTTCTGGTACCCTCAGCACAAGAAAGACATGGACCTGTTGGAGTGGGTCCAGAGGAGGCCATGAAAGTCATTAGGGGGTGGAATGCCTCTCCTGTGAAGAAAGGCTGAGAGAGTTGGGGTTGTTCAGCCTGGAGAAGAGAAGGCTCCAGGGAGACCTTATTGCGGCCTTTCAATACTTAAAGGGGCTTATAAGAAAGATGGGGACAGACTTTTTAGTGGGGCCTGTAGCGACAGGACAAGGGGGAATGGTTTTAAACTAAAAGAGAGTAGATTTAGACTAGATATAAGGAAGAAATTTTTTATGATGAGGGTGGTGAAACCCTGGCACAGGTTGCCCAGAGAGGTGGTAGATGCCCCGTCCCTGGGAACATTCCAGGTCAGGTTGGACGGGGCTCTGAGCAACCTGATCCAGTTGAAGATGTCCCTGCCCACGGCAGGGGGGTTGGACTAGATGAGCTTTAAAGGTCCCTTCCAACCCAAACTATTCTGTGATTCTATAACCAAAAACACAAAGTACCATCAACAGTCAGCCACCTCTGTGTTCTGCTATTCAGTGTTGTGCCTATGTTAGCATTTAAATTCATCTTCGTTCTGTATTAATTAACACAGCAGTCTTATGTAAAGTTACCTGAAGACATTTCAAGTTTATTGGCGCATAGCTTGGGACATAGAGTTAGAAGTTAATCTGATATTTGTGAGCTGCTTTATACAATCAAAATGCATTTGTTCAGTTACAATAAATTATTTAGAAAAGCTTCCTTTGTGTATTGCAAACAGTATGTGCTTTTCAAAATCAACTTTAATGTTGATTTGCTATAATGCTTAGAACACTAAACAGTTTGCTGTTGGATATATGCAATTATCTTCCTAGGTGTATGGAAGAAGAGATAGTAAGGATGATAGCGTAACAGTCATAAGCCTTGTAGTTTGTCGAAGTAAAGCAAAAGCGATCTTTCTGCCCAGACTTTTTCTCGTGGTGGTACCCCAATTTAATGTTTTCCCTTTTCTGGCAAGGAAGGAGTGAAAGGCCTTTGGGAGTCACACACACAGTAGTGTTACACTGGGCAACAGTTTGAAGACTCGGCTGAAGTATGGAGTATGGAGTTCCACCAGCGAGATGAAAGAAATCCTGACCAAAGTCTTCTCTTTCAAGAAAAGCTCTTTCTGTCAGCTTGCCAAGCCTCAGCACTTTAAGCAGCTTAGCTTTCAGCACTGTCCCTAGCTAGTGAGAGAGCCAGCGAGAAACCTGATGTAATGAAGAAGAGTTGGGGGATGAGTGGAAGGCAAGGAGACCACCTGAGCAGATGAGAGGAACTTGCTGATGAGTGTAATGCTTTTGCTCTGGTTCTCTGTTGTCGGCAGTCCCATAAATGCAGCAAACTTAGCTTTCTCAAAGTTCTGATAGCATAGCATTTGTCACAATGGAAGTAATATGCCTGTGTACATATGTCATTGGGGATGGTAATAGTAGCAACAGAAAGACTTTCTGATTAAGTGCTACATGAGTGCATACTATAAAACCTGATGTAAAAAGCAGTGTGAACTCCTGTTATGAAGGCTAAGTAGCTGGGAAAAAGGTAAGAAAGAAGGCTACCACAGAGTTAACAATTGGTATGTTCTTCATTATTCAAAAAGCTGTTGTTCATAATTGACATGTTGCCGTCGGGTAATTTTTCAACTGAGCGTAGAGCTGCAATGAAACAGGCAGAAAGCATTTTAACTTTACTTTTCTTATTAGTACTGAGTGTCTGAATACGTACGTGTTCTTTCAGGCCATTCCAGTGACGGCAGCCGGCGTGCCTGTTTCAGACCAACCATTTACAAGAACAGGATTGCTTGGCTTTGTGGGTCCTGTAAGTGTGAATAAGCTGTCTGGGGCCCTGCTTTGTCCTGACTCCCAACTCTTAAGTGATGCCCCCGAATTCAGCAGAATTCTGTGTCAGGGCAGTGACCTCGTACAGATCTTGAGAATACTTTAGTCAGGCATGTATTGCTGGGAGTCTGGAGATTTTTCCCCTCTGTTTCTAATCCTGTTGTCTTTTCAGGACTATTTGGTGTTTGTGGTAGGAAAGTTGGATGGCCTCATGACAGTTAGCGGGCGCAGGCACAATGCGGATGATGTGGTAGCCACTGCGTTGGCAGTTGAACCCATGAAATTTGTCTATCGGGGAAGGTGAGTATATTAAGAACTTCACCACTGCTGGTTGGGCTTTGTTGCTCCTTTTTTCACCCGCAAACAATCAACAAGTGACACAGTGTACACGGGAGCTCTGCATGTGAATTTTTACATGTGTATTTTGTAGGAAAGGTGGCACTAGGTTGTGATATGCCAGGTAAGAACTTGGCTGTCCCTGCTAACTTGGAAGACAAATATTGACACCCTGCTTCATGCATAATAGATTTTAAATTACTTTCACATAGTATAAACATAGATCTTTAAGTGTCTATTTAAAACTTCTTTCAAAACTTCTTTTAAGACAGTCAAATGAAGCTTGTATGCCAAATGTAAAACACAACTCCCCTTTGTCCACTTGAGCCTTTCATGCCTGGGGAAGAACTTTGCAGCATGTTCTAAAGAACAAACTAGGATTCTTTAGGCGGCTGAAGGACCTTCAAAGATAGTGTGTGTTGTATCACCAAACTTGTGCTCCTCAGTGGTCAATGGCTCAACGTTTGGATGAAGATCAGTGATGAGTGGTGTCCCTCAGGGGTCCATATTGGGACCAGTACTGTTTAATATCTTCATCAATGACATAGTGGGATCGAGTGCACGCTCAGCAAGTTTGTGGATAACACCAAGCTGAATGGTGTGGTTGACATGCCTGAGGAACGGGATGCCATCCAGAGGGACCTGGACAAGCTCAAGACATGGGCCCACATGAACCTCATGAGGTTCAGCAAGGCCAAGTGCAAGGTCCTGCATCTGGGTTGGGGCAACCTCCAATATCAGCACAGGCTGGGGATNAAGGCCCCTTCCAACCCAAACCATTCTATGAAAGTCGAGCTTTCCTCATTTTTGCATCACTTGTCGAATTCACATATCATAAAAATAATGGCACATACCTGGTTGAGGCATTATTAATATTTTATCCTAGAAGATGCAAGCCTAAAACTAATTTAATTCACAAATGGGAGTAAGTATTTTTCAGTGCAAGGATTGATAGACATGCTGGTCAGTAATTTGGCATAGTTGTCTTTCAGAAGGGACATCGTATATGGGTGCAACAAGTTTAGCGTGCATGATGGAGTTATATAGGCAAGTTTGCACAGCCCCTGCACGTATGGAACCTGCCTGTGTTAAACACGTGCTACATTGGTGACTGCCAATTCACTTGACCCCCAACAGAAATAAATTACAATAATGAATCTACATTTGTTCTAAATTTGTCTGTGATTTTGTGATGATCTGGCATGAATAATGCTTGTGTGTGTTGAAACAGTACCATTAAAGGTTGCAGTCATTTCCACGTTATAATAAACCATGCTATGTTCATCATATGTTGCATCCTATCATTCTTCTGTCCTTTGCGTTTTAGGATAGCAGTGTTTTCTGTGACCGTTTTGCATGATGATCGAATAGTGCTTGTGGCAGAGCAGCGCCCTGATGCATCAGAGGAGGATAGTTTTCAGTGGATGAGCAGGGTTCTACAGGTAGTCAGTCTGTACTTTCTCTCTTTCCAGGTGAATAAGGCTGATGTATGAAATGAGGATCTTAGAGCATCTTTTTTCCCAAAAGAAAAACCTATCTGTAACCACAGAGAGTTGTAATAAGCTGACTTCTGTTTTAGGGTTGATAGTTAACAGAATTTTGTAAGAAGTAAGACTTTCTCTCAAAATGTTTTTTAACTTCATACTACTAGGATTCTAAAGTCCTATGGATGATAGTTTTTGTTTGTTTTAATTCTACATATCTCTGCTGATTTCGTACTGGATGGGAGAGTTAAGTCTGAAAATGTTTAAGGGTATACTTAGTGCCAAGCATCGAAACAGACCCTGCAATCTTTTTATGTCACCAACATCCTTATTCTAGATCTCCAACAGCAAGCATTAAAAACTTTTTCCCTTGATTACTTTATTGTGTTTTCATGGGGGGGCAGGAGGGAGGGGAATTCTGGTACATTTGCATTTGAGGATCTCAGAATTCACCAGTCACTTCCTTAGAAGTAAAAAGTGAGAGAGCAATTACAGAAGACCACTCTGGTGAAGGGACAACTGAAGAGAAGGCTAGAGAGAACAACCTGAGAGAAGATGTTAAGAGTACTTAACAGTTCTTAAGAGTAAGGCAGTTGTGTAATAATGGTTTATGTCTAATTTCAGCTTTGTAATCTTTTTGGAGGGAATATCTGGTGATAGGCTGTTTTTTATGGGAGAAAATGTTTTTATTGCTCTTTTTAGAAGTGTCATAGCTAAAATAGACACTTAAGTTTTAGGCAGCAAGATGTTTCCCTCCATATTTTTGTGGTTTTCTGTTCTACCGCGCTTTTGTGATTGTGCCATATGTGCTAAATCTGCTGTGGTATAATTTTGGCTTTTTAAAATCTCTGCACTTTTTGCCCACTTTTAAGAGGCTTTCCGAATCCCTGATGTGCAGGTGGCATCCCCTTGATAGAGTGCACAAGCAGAGTCCTGGGTCTGCTCCTGCTCCCATTGAAGTCATGGCACAACTTCTATGAGTTCAGTGAGTGCAGAATTGGACCCTTTATTTGCAAATTGTGGTGCAAGTAAAAATTTTAATGTTATTAAATGACTTGAATTCAAATTCTTGCTCTTGCTATATCCCAGTTGATAACGTGGAATGTATTTTTTTTCCTTTCTCTCAAGGCAATTGATAGCATTCACCAAGTGGGCGTCTACTGTCTTGCCTTGGTGCCAGCCAACACTTTGCCAAAGGCTCCTCTCGGAGGAATTCATATTTCAGAAACCAAGCAGCGCTTTTTAGAGGGTGCTCTGCACCCTTGTAATGTCTTGATGTGTCCACATACTTGTGTCACTAATCTGCCAAAGCCTCGACAGAAACAACCGGGTGAGTAAACCAGAGGATGTTCTTTAGTTCTGCACGTATGTCTCTGAGGGAACGCGTGGAGTATGATCCAGAGGCAAAGTGACAGCTCAGGGCTGTGCGTGTTGATCGGCTTTACGCTGCCCAACCTGACACAGCTAGTGGTGTTGTCAGAGCAGCCCGGAGCTCAGTGAGGGCATTATGGTCTGCCTTGAATCCCAGGTAAATGCAAGGACGTACAGCACGTGCCCATTTCGTGCTTCTGTAGCTACATTATAAATTGTTCCTGTACTGGCCGTCTTGCAAAGGCCGGTAACTCATGTAATAAAACTGAAGTACAGACAGAATAAGTAATAGACTGATTTTTCAAGTACCATACTGATAATGGACTGATTTTTAGTGTACCATACTATCCTCTTCTCTCTTTTTCTATGCAATACGATCCTTGGTTTTAGCTTTTCATGTTTTCAGATCTATGTTACATATGGCATTTATAGTAACCTGCAGGCTGAATTATACATTATTACGTGTTCCTTACATTATTTTTCCTCATTTTGCACTGTTTTTTCAAAATGCAGATGTTGGTCCTGCTTCAATGATAGTAGGAAACCTTGTTGCTGGAAAGAGAATTGCACAAGCCTCAGGGAGAGATGTTACCCAGCTGGAGGATAACGACCAGGCAAGAAAGGTAGCACTGGTTACCAGGTTGTCCTGGTATTACTAAATATTTGAATTGCCTTATTCAAAATGAGAGGAGACTAGTTATGGTATTGGGCTGAAACTAAGCATGGTGCATTTTAAATGAATCTGAGTGTCTCCTTTTTTTCCTGTTTCAGTTCCTGTATTTAGCAGATGTTCTTCAGTGGCGAGCTCAGACAACTCCAGATCATCCCCTCTTCCTTTTGTTGAATTCCAAGGTGAGATGCGCTTTAGGTCATACTTGGAGATTGAGATCAGTAAAAGATTGTTTGGATTCTAAGCAAATTCCAGGTAGAAGACTTTTCCTAAACTGTTTCAGGTTATGTTGATGATGTGGGATGTCATAGTTTTGAAGTAGACAAAAATTGCGAGTTAGCAAGCAGCATAATTTTTCAACATCTGGAATTTTATTCTACATATTTTATTCCACATCTGGAATTTCAGTATGCATTCTGCCTAGCTTAAAACACTGCAGTAATTGCATTTCCTGCTGGAACACAACTTTTGTCATATTGATGGAAGCCACAATTCTGTCTTCCTTCCTGAGCACAAGGGTAAGTGGAAGTCAGAGCCGGACGATTTTTTAATTAGAAGATCTAGAGCCTAAGCAGAGAACACTTGGGACAGCTTTGGAGTCATATTTTCCAGGAGCACTGCACACCCTTCAGGAGACACTGATGCCTTGTCCTTAGCTAGGCTCTGCCCCTAAAAAGGATGGCACTTACAGTCACTCAAACATGAACAAGTAAATGCTTCAGTTTTGGAGTACAGGCTGTATGTACTTACAGGCTCTATATACTTATTTTATTCAAGAGCTGTCTGAGCCCTTATGATATATGACAAGGCAACAGTCATATTTCTCAGTGAATACATCATTTTTGCTCATAGCCACTCTGCTCTGCATGTGACTGTCAATAGTTTTGGAGCATTCACATACCCTGTGCATCCAACACTTCGTAAAGGGGTGTGAAAAAACGTGCACTTTTGTATGTTCCTCAGTATTTCAGCCTCCCTGGGCTTGAGGGGCACTACTGCTGTGCATATTTCAGAAAACTCAAATATTATAGATTCTTCTACTGCTGTTCTGGCACTTTTTTCTTCCCCTCCTTTCTTTCCAGGAGGCAAAGTTGGTCAATTTTTGTTTGAGCCTGTACTCGGTAGCTACCCTTCCAGTGACAGTAGCAGCCCAGTGACAGCCTGCGCTGTGCCATAGACAGGCGAGATAGGGAGCATGCTTTCGGAAGGTCCAGCAGCAGTCCTTGGGAAGTGATGGATTTGCCTTCGGGTCTCTCATTCAGACAGGCAGAATGGTTTAGGACATGGTTCTAAGTTCTGACTTTTCTCATGAGACTCTGCTTTAGCACAAGAAACTGCTTCAATGTGGTTATTGTTAAAAGCCACAGATTTGGTTTATTCCTCTCTGAGTGACAAAGCTTTTGAGGGAAGTTTTCTAGTATGAAGAGACCCCTTTCTGGGTCACTTTGGAGACACTGCAAAAAGGAGACGCAAAACTTGGACACAAAGAAATTATCTGTTGGTGAACACGTGCCTTAAATAGCTGGGACTAATAAGCTACAATTCTAAACATTAGTGTGTTCACAGCTCTCTGTGAGAAACCCTTTTCTTTTACACTTTTTCATGTCAATATTTTTCTCAAGTCCTTGAGTTATTACTGTTCCTATATCAACAATACACTATTTACTGTTCTTATTTTTATGACTTCAGCTCCCAGGCTTTGACAACAGTTTCCATAGTAAAACCGAGCCGGAGTGCCAGTGTCATCCTGCATCAAACTAGGCCCTGGATCAGACAGCTGTGCACTTGGGCTGAGGATTACATGTGGCAGCTCATCTTGGACTTGAAACTGAATACTTGTGTAGCAGACATTTGCTGTAATAATCCTTATCTGTATAGTGGGAGGTTTCATTCAGTCTCCGATTGATTGTTTTCCTCTGAGGTGGTTGTCCCACCGGTTTTTCTTGAATCAGGTTGTAGTCTTGGAAAAACGGATAAATCCCAACCTTATGGGCTTAAGGCTAAGGCGTTGCTTCCTAGGTTGGATAGCAAAAGGATGTTTTCTGTTTTCACATCAAAAACTGGACTAAGCCTTTCGGAATCCCCATGACTTTGCAGCTGCCTAAGCAATCCAAAGGTATAGCTGCCTCCATGTGAAGACTTTCCAGATGCATAGTTGTGGGAAATACACTTTCTACAAGACGGACAGTAGATGCACTGAAGCAAAAGTAACAGTGCGTACCAACCGCAGCTCAGGTTGCCTCTATGACTCTTTAAAAGAGCATCTAAACCAAAGACATTGGCAGAGTTCCCTTTGTGCTTTTAAGACTGCTGATTGCAAAAGCATCTGGAGGTTTGGCTGCGCACGGCAGGGTAAAGCTGGTGCAGTGCTTCACTTGCTGCTAAAACAATTGTGTTACTACTACTGTGTTTTCTCCCTTAGACTGTGAAATTTTGAGTATTTGTATTCTTTTTGTGGTACCAAATACGTCTGGAAGCTGCTTCACTGTCTGATGTTCAAAATAATACGTATAAAGTTCTCTAGCCATGGTACCAGCAGCATAGTTTCCGAAACATCGAGACAGAGTCCTTAAAAGTGTTTGTGGTATTGTTAAAATAAGGACAATGAAATACTGCATCTGCAGCATGTACTTTATTCAGTTTCAAACTGTTCTCCACAAAGTGTTTTGCTGTTGCTCCTGTTTTGTGCAGGGCACTGTAGTTAGCACCGCGTCATGCATACAGTTGCACAAGAGAGCAGAGAGAGTGGCAGTGGCACTGATGGAGAAGGGACGGCTGAATGTTGGTGACCACGTGGCCCTGGTCTATCCTCCAGGTGAGGCAGTACAGACAGCAACAACCAAAGTCGGACATCACAAGAAAAGAAACAACTCTGGCCAAGATTGAGCATTCAAACATCTATTTAATATAGTGGTATATGGCAGTGATGTAGTATTTCAAGGAAGAGACTTCTTTTTTTGTCATTTTATTATTAAGTCGCTTCTCCAAGTGGCAAATTACATTTACCAAACATTTCATCTAACTGCTCCAGATGTCTGGGCAGTTATACAAGAGTAGTTTGATTTAAACCACATGAAAGATTCTCGTTTTTCAAAGAATGGAATAAAACTGCATATGTATCTGTTGAAGGCTAGATTAGAGATGTCAGTGTATGAACACCCTTTCTTTCCTGAATGGCTGTCTCTAGCAGCGGGCTGGACCCCAGACTTGCATTACTAGTGTGTATTTACAAGTATACCTCAGGAAAAAAGTATTACCTCATAAAAGTAGGACTGCATATTTCAGAGTGATAATTGTGAAAAACAAATGTATGCTTTTTAAAAGAATCTGAGTCATCATCCTTATAACCTACAATACCTTGTTTTGTTATTTTCGTTATTTTATACTACCTGTCCATGAAAAGATATGCCTACAAAGTTAAAGTTTGTAGGGTGTGAATAATTTTTGCTAACTCTCAAATGCAAAATATTTTAACCTTATAGAATTGGGTATGGCCAAGAACAGCCTGTTGATTTGAAGAGACCTTTGTGACAAATCCTTACATCTTAATAAAATAAATCAGTGTGTATTTTGATTTTGGTGAAAGAGTTTGGCCTTTTGTTCTGATAAAAATGGCTTTAATTTCACAAATATCCTTTACAGGAGTAGACTTGATAGCAACTTTCTATGGCTGCTTATATGCTGGCTGTATACCTATCACCGTTCGCCCACCTCATCCACAGAATCTTGCTACCACTCTGCCCACTGTCAAAATGATTGTAGAGGTATGTATAAGACATTCCTCTCCTAATGCTTTTAGTGGGTGTAGGATGGTTGATGCAGCCTGATAAATTGCTTTGCCACAGTCAATGTAAAATAAGCTAGGAAAAAAAATAATCAGCATGCTGTGGCTGAGTCAATAAATACTTTTTCAGAAACTCGCTTAAAAATGTTCTCTCTATTGGTGTAATTTATTTTGCTTTGTTTCCAATGTTTTTCTTCACCTATTCAGCTTACTCGTTATCTCATCTGGATGGATATGAAATCACTTAAGCATTCATTCACTAGTTTTATAAATGTTTGTAATGCTGTGTCTTTTACAGGTCAGTAAGTCTGCATGTATACTGACCACGCAAACCATAATGAAACTGCTGAAGTCCAAGGAAGCTGCAACAGCTGTAGATATTAAAACATGGCCCACTATTTTGGATACAGGTACAGAATGTTTGCCCGCTAGCCAAAATGTTGATAGTTTGAAGACTGATTTATTTATTTTGTTATACCATAACTGACTAATTGAATGGATGTGTCTTGCATTGCGTCAAAATAGCTGTCCAGAAACTATAGAAAGCATCTGGTGTTAATGCTGTAAAGATACATTTTTGTCCTGTGCTCTTTTTCCAAAATAATGATATGGTATTCTTCTCTTTTTATATATTTTAAATAGATGATATGCCTAAAAAGAAGCTGGCTAGTATTTTCAGACCTACATCTCCAGATATGTTGGCATATTTGGACTTCAGTGTGTCTACTACTGGTATATTAGCAGGAGTAAAGGTAGAGTAACAAGAGAGAGATTATTATACTTTATTTCCTTATATATAGGCATATTCTGCATTCATTCCTCCTGCCAGAGAAGAACTACAAAAATGTAAGTGGACCATCTTAATGTTCAGAAAGCTTATTTTTAAATTTGCATGACATCAAAATGTCTTCATGCACTTTTTGGAAGCGTTTGATCTTACTGGCTCTATGTGAGGCATCACTGAGGGGACTAAATGGAGAGTGTTTGTCGTTATTCTTTTGCGATTTATCGTAGAGATGTCAGACGTCATTTGGCATCATTCAATGTCATGACAGATGTCATTTGCCACTAGCATGAAAAGTACTTGTGAAATTTTGGGCTCGTATCGCTTTCCTGTTTTAAAGGTGGTTAAAAAAACCCAAACTACTACGTGTTGCCACGCCTCTTGCAATAAACATTTCTATCAGTTCTTACATGTGATACCCATTTTTTTTAAAAAGTCCCTGAGAGCATCTGTTTTCCTCTTACAGATGTCACACGCAGCTACAAGTGCCTTATGTCGCTCTATAAAGCTACAGTGTGAGCTGTACCCGTCACGTCAGATTGCCATCTGCCTCGACCCTTACTGTGGCTTGGGATTTGCACTGTGGTGCTTGTGCAGGTATGTCGTTCGAGTCGTAGGCTTTCTCATGTGTTCCCAGCCTTCTCTAGAATCCAAGGGAACAGTAGTGGATGAAACTGTCAGAGAAACCCAAATTAACCTTTTTATAGGTGTTTCATAAAATACCTTTTGTGGTAACAAAAGTCATTTAAGTAAGTTAGTTACTTGAGGAACTTGGGGTTTGCAAGTGGAATTAATTAGATACCAAATCCAAGAAAAAAAGGACTTCACTGCCTGTTTCACATTGCTTAAATAAATCCTTTTAAAGTCTTCTGAGATTAAACCATATCTTTTTACAAGACCCTTAAGGTGTGGACTGGTATGCACTAAGAAATACTGCTAAAGGAAGCAATTAAATGTTTCTTAAAATGAATGAGACCTGAATTGATTCAATCAGATAACTATAATAATGCAGCACATCTTGCAAAGCTCTTTTTTGCCATTTAAAGCTTTCCATATGAGTTAACTAATCCAAAGATTTTACAGTGTTTCAGATATTTCATTTAAAAAATGCGGAAACCAAATATGCAAGGTTATTTTGTAAACAGATAAAGTTAAATTTACTGTAGTTAACCTGTTTCTTCCCTCTCCAATTTCCCCAGCTGGAAAGGAAGTGTACTGAAGGAAAGCAAAAATTTAACTTTGGTAACATCAGATGATTTATATCATCAATAAAGTGAGGCAGGGTGGAGGGAGAAGAAACCTTAGTGATGGAAGAATTAAAATCTAAATGGATTTTAAAATATATTTTTAGGGGTGGGAACTACATGTGTCATGCTTTCTGTACAAGAGTTAATATAAGGTCTGTTGTGTTTCATCTGAGTTATAGCTTTGGTTTAGTGTGAAAAACTGTTTTATTACAGAATGATTTTTTTTTTTCTATTTTAGAATGTTTAAAAAGAAAACAAAACCCCTCATCGTATTGCCCAGTACAAAAACACATCAGCTCTAGTCAGGAGAAACGGCAAGCATGTCAAGCTGCCGGTTGGAAGCAATTAGAGATGCTGTTATTTTTTTTCCAAGATGCATTAGTTTATCTAAGCATGGTTTCACAGAGGGGTGTGTCACTAATTTTGTTGATAGTAACTGATCTAAAAAACATTTGGTAATTTAAGACTGTATGATGGCGTTTACTGTCTTGAAATGAGTATAAAATTTTTTTTTTTTAAATAATTAAAAGGTGGTGTGATTCTGAATTTGACTTTCTGTCCAATCATGTTAACTGGTATCCAGGTTAAATATTTCACATAAACACTCTGTAAAAACTGAGACACCTATGGCAAAGACTAGAAAATTGCACTAAAAAATTGAATGGTGCAATATAGGTGGTAAAGACTCATTTCACTCAAAGCAAAAGGTGCATTTTCCCTAGAATGACTTACAAAAATAAGCTCAATTGCCAATTGTAATCTGTAACTGGAATGATGTCTCAAATGTTAACATTCTAGTGTCAGAAGTTCTGTCTATTCAAGGCATTGAGTATTTCCCTGTAGTTCAACACAATTTACTGCAGGACAAATGTACTTACCCTAAAGTTTGTGACTTAACTTAAACCCATAGTTCTTAGCTGACTAAGAGATACTTGCTCTCTGTGGAGAAGATAGGCTGAAGTTCAGATAGAGATACCAAGCCCTCAGTTTTCCTGTATTTGCTTCATTTTGACTTTATGTAACTTTTGGCTTTTTTATGCTGGCTTGAAGTTTTCATGTTTCTTTTTCTTTCCCTCCCTAGTGTATATTCGGGTCATCAGTCTATTCTAGTCCCTCCCCTGGAACTGGAGAGCAATGTGTCTCTGTGGTTGTCTGCTGTAAGTCAGTATAAAGTGCGCGTCACGTTCTGCTCTTACTCTGTGATGGAGATGTGCACCAAAGGGCTTGGAACGCAGACTGATATACTCCGGGTGAGTGGGCTTAATTTTTCGACACACTGAGATACAAATACATGCCTCTTTCTACAAGTATTTCATTTTGGCTTGCAGAAGATGGACCATAAGGTTTCTTTGAAAGCCTTTCATTGTGACTTGCTTTTTGGGAAATGTTGAGATTGCTGGAAGTTTTGGCTCTCATGTTTCTGATGGGGAAAAAAAAAGTGTTATGTTTTCAACTTTAGTTATTTGTGCCACCTCTATGCTGCTGGGTATTCCTGAGATTTTGGGCAAAACACTTAGTAAGCCTATCTTGCTTGATAGGCAGATGAAAAAAACAAACAAACAAAAAACCACACCAAAAAAACCCCAAAGCCCCACCAAACTCCAACACCAAAAAATCTCTTCCCCCCACCCCCAAAAAAAAAACAAAAAAAAAAAAAAAAAAAAAAAAAAAAAAAAAAAAAAAAAAACAAAAAACCCCCCAAAACCTGGCAAGTCTCACTTGTTTTCAGATCTCTTGACACCAAAAGTATTGAGTTCTAAAATGGATGTAATCTTCCTAACAGTAGCAATTACACACTAATAAATCCATTTATTTTTGAGGGAAATCTCTTTAACTGAAACTTAATGTCCTTGAAGAGGTGCCTCTGTCTCAATAGTAGGAGAGTTCCCACAGCCGTAGTAACTAAAGCCGCTCGGGGCTTCCACTGGGAACGTCTGGCAGCTTGTTGTGCGCAAGAAAGCGGCTACATTGTGCTTATTCTCAGTATAGACAAAAAAACCTGTCCCTCTGTTCTCCTGGGCCTCACTGAAGAGAATCCTGGCCCATCGCCAGTTGCTGTAGGTTCACATTTACGCTGATGAGAGCTTATAATGTCTCGAACTCTCTGCCTGCACCTGAACTGCGCAGCACTGGGAGCACACGGGTCTCTGGTGAGCCCGGCCCTGTGACACAATGACATTTTGTGGTTTTTTCCAGCTCAAAATGATGAGTGGCTGTGTTGCAGCTACACGATGTGAGTAGTTTGCATCTTGTGCATCAAACCCTACCACAAAGCTTCTTGGCACGATTTTAGAGGATTGTCCTGGGTGGATGGAGCCAAACGGAGTGCAGTCCATAGCTATTTTGTTTAACTAGTTCATGTCAGTTATTCTAGTGTTTTTAAAGTCCATCTGTTCCGCAAATTAAAATGGCTTATTTCTAGAATTATTGACTTTAAACTTAAAATGTTGTTGTTTTCTTCACCCAACCTCTCAGATGAAAGGCGTTAACCTGTCCTGCGTGCGAACATGCATGGTGGTTGCAGAGGAGAGACCAAGGATTACGTTAACACAGTCTTTCTCAAAGTTATTCAAAGACCTGGGCCTTTCTGCTCGTGCAGTGAGCACTACATTTGGGTGCAGGGTCAACGTAGCAATTTGCTTACAGGTGAGATTAAACCGCTTATTCCTTATACTTATGGACAGAATCTCTTGGAACTTTACAGGAAATCATGTTCAGCTCTATGTATTTTTTTTTCTAATGAACTAGAGCTCCATTGCTTGCTTGTTTCATCACCAAGTTAAATAAGCCTTGAAGATGTGGATTATGATAATTTCACTTTTCTGTACTAATTGACCAATTGATTTGCCTTTCTAATACAGAGGATCAGTATTAAGAAACTTGTTTCCTTCCTAGTATGCAGGAGCAGTATTAAATTAAATACACAGCTTCCTGGTCATAAACATGTTAAATATTTCAAGCAGTGCTATTTCAGCTTTTGTGTGATTCAGATTTTGCTGTTTGAAACGTAGCTTATGTATATGTGGAATTAAACGGAAGACAGAGTTCCTCAAATAAGACCCAGGAAAATTGACAAGGTTGGCAGGTTTTTTTACTTTTAAAGATCTCGTATGAGTATTATCAATATGCAAATACATTTGTCTCACCTCATGTGAGAGTTGGACTTTTTTTTTCCATTAAAGGTATAAAATTGGAAGCTTTGAAGGGGAGAATATGCCCATAAAGTACACAGCCCTACTTCACAGACTGGAGATAATGACATGCTGTGGTCCAGGCCCACCTTTGACAGTTTAGTATTCAGTTGATGATAATCTTGTATGTGTAATTTAAATAGATTAAACCTAACTTTTCTTCATGAGATATTTCTCGTCTAGTTAGGAGAGAAAAAAAAAAGTATTCCACAACTTACCTGAAAATCAGGTACTAAGTATGGTCTAGAAATTGGCAAAGCACCCTGGGTTTTGGATGATACTAGAGTTAATAGATGAACTGCTCAAGTTTCAGATGTGGCAATATGTAGCTTTGTATGTGGGGAATTTCACAGATGGCACATGCATTAAGTATGTGTGTAAATTGTAAATTTTATTTCCAATTTTGTTGGTATGAATTACACTTAATAAAAAATATGATTCTATGAAGATTGCTACTGTGCTTCTGCAAAACTTTTTTTTTTCTTTTTTCTTTTTCTTTCTGGTGCCCACTAGATGAAGGAAAGCCTTTTTTCCTCTCAGAATATATTTTAATGTTCTAGATTTCCTACGAGAGATGTTTTGGGCCATGAGCTTCTTAAATGTTGCCGTTCATAATTGTTTCTTTAGTTTCTATAGTTTCTTTCACATATACTAAAGGAGAAAAGGTTTTTAACAACCCCTAGATAAATGGTTATAAAGAAATGCGGCCAGAGCAGTTTTATGAATCAGTAGATGAAAAATAGGCTGAAACCAGCGGAGAAGGATATAGATGAAATTAAGATGACTGTACAGAAAGATTTTAAATTCAGATGCCAAGTGTGAAAGAACAGCTTTCTGAATTGCGTGTCTAAATAAGAATTTTAAAAGCCAGCTTTGGATATTTGCTGTTCAGACTGTACAAAGGGGGAAAAACCAGTTTTTCTACAGAATGTTAAATGGCAATGTGAAAAGTACTCCAAGAAAACTGTGAAGAGTGTAGGGCTGCTGGGCGGTTACGCTTCCCCTTCATTTTATACCTTTCTCATCTCTGTTCTCCATTCTTGAGCCCTTCTTTAGTGGTTTTTTTAACCCCTTTCCCCTATTCTTCCAAAGTGATATCTGTATTTTACTTTTCTAAATCATTGAATTTAAATTAATATAGATTAATATCCAAACTGAATGGGTATTTGATACAAGTTAGCATGCAAATACATACATAACATTTTCCAGTCTTACTGGACTGGTTTACTGAGAAGGTGTTCCTGAAGCTGCAAGAAGCCTTTAGATACTTAGAGATGGAGGAGGGATTACATATGATCTGCCTTAAACCTCTTCTTGTTTATTAACTGGGACTTGCATGTTTCCCAATGAACCGCTTAAAAGTGCCAAACTCTTAAATAATCTGAAATGGAAATTTTCTTTTCACTCTAAAACAGTATGAGTTTTGTTTTCTGTCTTACTGTGTGTATCTTATGTTTCCAGTGCCTCTTTGTTTGTATTTTCTTTTTTCCCCTTTCTCTCTGTTTCACACACTTTGATGGCCTCTGTTACTTCTGTTTGTGGTCCCGCTGTCAGCCAAACAGGCTGGGCAAGCTGGCTGAGCAGGTATAGTGCTGCATGTGTGCTTGTCATGTCCTTGTACGGTCCGTCTGGTTCAGCAGTATTACTCTATAACGAACGTATGCCATTTGAGAGAGTTTTCATTTGAAACAGATCAAGTGAGGGGTTTTTCCTGAAGAAGTTCAGTTTTACTCACACAGAACACTTGTAGCTGAAGTACAAAACCTCTTCCTCAAACAAGCAGAAAGGGGGTATAGCAATGATTAAAATGACTGAATGATATATTCCTAAAGAGAAAGATCATACTGCTAATCTGGTGTGGCCGTCAGTGTCCCTGAGCCTCAGCGGTGCTACAAAAGTAGAAGGGAATGTCATTATAAAGACATTATTACTGTTGTCCAGCACTGCATTCTTGAGCTGATGGCCAAGTGGCCTCCTTTCAAGTCTTTCTAAAATGAGAAACTGTGCTATGGGGAGGAAATGTTGCCTATTTTTTTAGCTTAAATATGCATTTCACAGTAGTTTCTCTTCATCTTGAGATAAAATTCTGCTGGAGGCGGGGAGGGGAGGAAGGTCCCCTGTTCCCATGTTGGGAAGCGGGAAACCTCTCACCAGAGTTGGTCAGAAGGTTTATCCTCTTGACTGTGACAGAGCTCTGCCTCTGCCCAGGTGTTACTGGCAGGAGCCTTGAAAAGATACAGGTTGGTTAGAGTTTTATGTTTTAGTTAAATGTTGGGTGTTTTTTTTTTTTCTTCAAAGTTGACAAAACCATTATAAAGTAGAAGAGTTGAGCTTTGGGAAAGTAATTAGGCCCACATAGGTTTATGCTTACATGGTTTGCACTTGCTATGTAGTTTTTAGAGGAGGTGCTTACCAAAATGAAATTTTAAAAACTTAAGTTTTAAATTTAAAAATTTTAAAAACTTAAAGACTTTATCTGTATAAATACATACTTCACTCATGCATTCATTTACTGATTCCATAAAACATCAAAGCTTTATGGCAGTCACTCTAGAAAGGGGGGCTGTTTTACTATATTTCTCGTAGATTAGGGCAGTACTTTGTAAGCGTCAGTAAAAAAAGGAGAGGAATTTGTGAATTTATGTGGCTGTGAGAATGAAAGCAGGATTTTCTGGCTTCTGTTGCATTTGTTTCTTCCTTCTTATTCTTAGGGAACAGCAGGACCAGATCCCACAACAGTCTACGTAGATATGAGAGCACTTCGACATGACAGGTACAGATTATGTTAAAGCATAACTATTTAATGACTGTAGAGGAGAAAGTTCAGCCTCATTGCATTGCATTGGTATGTTGAAATATTCTTGGCAGCAGCTAATCCCTCATCACCGTGTACAAGGAACCGCACCTTAGAGAATCCTTTAATGACATCTGTGTGCTGGAAGTGGTCCGGCATCTCCTCCTCCATCACTTGTTCTGCTGTTCCTTTCTAGACCCTCACCTAACTTGCTGTCTGTTCATCAGTCTTGTATAATCTAGACTCATTAGCTGTTTCTTACCTAACCAGACAGTTAGCAAAAGATGACTTTGCCAACTGGCTAGTTAGTCACAGAATCACAGAAACAGTTAGGGTGGGCAGGATCTCTGGATGTCCCTCATGCAACCTCCTGCTCAAAGCAGAACCAGCTTCAAGGCTTCATCAGGTTACTGAGGGCCTGACCAGTTCAGTACAGAAAATCTCCAAGCATGGAGATCCTCCTCCTCTCTGGCTGTATGTGCTGAGACTGACACCCCACTCTGGGGCAGTTTTCCTTACTGGCATTTCCCATCTTGCATATTATATCCCTGGCCTCTTCTCCTTCTGGTGTGCAACTCTAAGAAATCTGGCTCCATCTTCTCTATAACAATCCTTTAGGTAGTGGAAAAAGTGCAGTTAGAGTCCCCCTTAGTCTTTCTTTTTTTTTGTCCTCCAGAAAAAAACAACTCAATTCCCTCAGCCTTCCCAGATCCAATAAATTGATGTCAGGCCTGTACTACAGCATATCAAAACACACATACATGCACGTATGTGTCGTCTGGAAACTTGCCAAGGATACATCATTCCATCAGACTTAATTCTGTAGTCATAATTTTCATGTTAACTTATCTCGGTTAACTTAGTTAATACAAGTGCTGGCAGCACCAAGTTCAGACTGTAATTTTAGTAGGGTACATACATATATATATTTGTTTCTGTACTTATTTTAAGAAATGTAATATCAAAGCTTGGTGCATTTGCTTTAGTTTTTTTTAATTGATAATGTTAAATTAGGGGCTTATGTTAACTGGCAGCTTTTGTGACTACGCATCTCTAATTTTTGCAAGCTTAAATCTTAGCTGTTAGAAGACAAGCTATTCACCATCATTTGCATGATCCTGATTTGGCTTCTGAACAGATCAATGCAAATTACAGTCATTTTCTCTTTTTTTAATGTGTCACTATGACTTGCATGGTATATATTCCTGTCAAAAACAAGTTCTTCTGTTAAAAACAAGTTCAGCCATAGCCTCAAAGCTGCTGCTGTGTTAGTCAGTTCTAGTCTATGGGTGTAGGGATAGTGCAATATAACATAAAGTAGAGGAGCTTCTTCTCTTGTACACCTCTCCTACTACACTCAATTCTTGTTCTTTCTGCAAATGTGCTACCTTTATAAGATATGCTACTAATGGGCTGCGTAGCGTCACTTAATTCCATTTACGCCGCTTGCTCTTCACTTTTTGTAATTCCTACTGACGTTCTGCCATGGTTCAGTGTGGCGAGCAAAGGTCCAGGAGAGCACAACAAAGAAGGTGAATGTAAAATGCTGGTGGAACTGCAACTTTAGAGCTCTGTTGGAAAAAGTTACTCATCTCTCCAGAGAGCTGAGTTTCTGATTCTTAAAAGAAACGTGGTCTATAGGAATGCTAATATGGAAGTCTTGAAGAAACTCTTAACCGTCTTACTGCATTGTGAATAACTGAGCATAATTGACTGGCATCATAACAGTTTGGCCAATGCAGCTAAGGATAGGATAACACTAGATATACTGGAATACATCTATTTAACTTCTATTTAAGTTCATACATTCTCTTATTTTCTCAGGGTGCGTTTGGTAGAGAGAGGTTCTCCACACAGCCTGCCGCTTATGGAGTCTGGGAAGGTGAGAGATTGAGAGCAATCCTTCCTCCTCATGACCTTACCTGGGTGGATCCTTTACTTCAGCTGGATCTCAGTACAGAATCTGTGCAACGAGCTTCACTAATCACAGTATATCTAGGAGAGGCACTAGAGAGAGCATAAAATTAAGAGCTAAAACAGTTAAAATGAAGCCAGGTGTGTGAAGTGAAACAATAGGATATGTTGCCACAACTGAAAAACTCAGAGGCCTTCATGTGGAAGGCGTTTTTCAGGTGTGAAACAAACTTCAACTCTGAAGCTGCAAAATAGCTGCTTAGAGTTTAAATGATTAAAGGACATGGTAGGAAGGGGTGGTTGATATCTGTGGCGCAGAGAGGAGTAGAAAGGGAAGAATTGCAGAGAGTGTTGACTTCTGCAGCTCTGCATTATTAACTTTTCTTTTGATGAATTCAAGTTTTCTCAACTTGTATTTTAAACATTTGCTTCTTATTCAAGATTCTTCCAGGGGTAAAGGTCATCATAGCACACACAGAAACCAAGGGACCTCTAGGAGACTCGCATTTAGGAGAGGTAAAGCTTTGATGCTGTTGTACTTTGTTTATTAGCAGTGATTTAATATATAGATAAATCATGTTAGATAAATGTCTGTCTCTTACTGGGATGGCCACATAATACGTGGCAAGTGAATGAACTCTACAGAGAGCTGGAACTCTTTACATACTTATACGTATGTCTGCATGGTTTCCTCCCTCCCCTGCCGAACTACTGCATGCCAGTACCAGGTGATATCAGTTGACTAGTCTGTCTGATTGGCAGCTATAAAAGGCAGTGAATATCTTATGTACTCCCATCAGTGGACAATAGTAATGAGGTAATTTACTGTTTGGTTTAATCTTTGTTTTATATACATCTGGATTTGTGTATACTAAGATGCCCAATCAATAGAAGATTGCAGGTTAACAGGTGTTTCTTTCCAGTAAGCCAAATGCCTAGTTCATTCTTTCTCTTTACCATCCCCAACTACATGTATATAAAACTCCTTTATAGTCCTTTTTCCTGATCATTTTATGTGAGGCAGAAGGTAATGCGTTATTTTCATAAAACTACTCCTGGCATTTTAGGAGCAAAAAAATTATTGGCGGAACAGATCTTTTAAATCAATAAATGAGGCTGCCTGGCAAAATAACCTATATTTATATGGGAATGATTCCCTTTTGTTTGGTTGTTTTTGGTTTTTTAATTTCCTAGATATGGGTGAGTAGTCCGCACAATGCTACTGGTTACTACACAGTGTATGGAGAAGAAGCACTGCACGCTGATCACTTTACTGCTCACTTGAGTTTTGGAGACACTCAGACCGTATGGGCTCGGACTGGGTACCTTGGCTTTCTGCGCAGAACGGAACTTACTGATGCTAGTGGAGGTGAGAGAAAACAAATGTACTTACAGAAGCATGTGTTTGAAACTCCTTGGGGTAGTTGAGCTAGCAGAGAGTAAGCTGTCCTGCAAGTTCATCCTGATTTCCATCAGAGAGAAGTGCTGAATGTAACAGGAATTTTTACTCTGTACATATTGATTATAATGATACTGGGTAATCGTGCAAAATGAGAAATTCATAAAGTCCTTTTGACAGATTTAGAAATTATGTTCATCTTCTTTTATTTCCACTTACACAAAATAACATGAGCACATTTGTTAGAAGCACTAGAGCCTTTCTACTCACTCTTCCTCTGAAACTCTTTCTTTACAGAGAGGATGCCGTATTTCAGTGCTGATCTAGAGAGTACAAATAATGTTGTCATTCAGCAGTTTTAGGACATGCGCAAATACCAGTGATTTCCCAGCCTTTCAGAAGTTAAAGGTCTAGAGGAGTAACTTGTCCATAATTTTTCCAGTGTAGAAAATAAATTGTTAATCTCATTTTCTCAATCTAAGCTGTCTAAACTTGAGAAATGTAAGCAGATGGAAGAAAAACTGCTCCTTTTCCTGTTAAGACAGAATATGGACTAGGCGTAACTCTTGATTATCACACATTTAAAAAAAAAGTCATCTCTAAACATCCTAAGAAAAGGAGTTTGAATGCTTATAATTTATTAGCAAATGTATATTGCTAATTGGCTGTGACTGGAGTTAAATGAATGGTGGTATCTACATGGATAGTGTCAGTGTTCCCTCATTGCAGTCACTGGACAATGAACTGTAGGGGGTTCACAGACACCTTTTACATTTCCTGTAATCACTCATGGTACAAGATAGAAAAGCAGTCTTCCCACTTCTGGAACATAAATGTCAGTTTGGGGGATACCATGCATGTCCGTTCTACTTGAGTCCTCCGTTATGTGAAGGAAGGAGAGTGAGCAAGGAGAGCAATTTGTTGAAGGTGCTGACTTTTGTTGAGGAGCAACCCCATCTGTTGCAGTGGATACCAGTCCAGGGTTCAGAAATGGTCCGTGATGTAACTGTTGGATCTAGTCGCTAAGAGGGGGTCATCCTCCAGTCTGCTGTGCTGGTGTTCTATTCAGTCTCTCTGGGGCTCTTGAGAACAAGAAAGGTAGATGCTATTGCTCCAGTTGGAGAAATCCCTGCAGCCCACTCAATTCCATCTCCTCCAGGGCAGCATTGTGCAGGCTTCCCTCTTCCACAGTCAGAGTGCCATCAGAGAGCAAAACGTGAATGCTGGTAAAGAAACACTCTTCATCAGAGATGTGTGGCATCCTTAGCCCACAGCTACCACCATTACACAGAAGGGTCCCTCCTTGGCACCAGGCCTCTCACCTGTTCAGCCTACTTAGTACACCGGGCTAAGTCTCAGTGTTCTGAGCCTGTTCCTGAATGAATGTGGTCTCGGGCTATTGGTGGGAGCTGATGTTTTTCAGGGAGCTGGATCTACATTACCTTTTACTGCATGTCATCTTCCCCTTCGGAGCTGGTAGATTATGATAAAGGAACACTCAGCCAAGGTGCTCTAAGCTTTCCTTGCTTTCCTCCTCTCTGATTTTCTAGGGTAGTTACCTGACCTCCAGGACACATTGTGCTGGTGCTACTGTACTACAAGGTTCTGCACAGGATGATTTGATGGAATTGCCCGTCTGTTCAAAGTGAAATGGCTCCCTGTTCTTGAGAAAGCTGGTAGTTGACAGAAATTGGAATCTGTGAGCAGACATTCACAAAGAAAGAGGAGTTGCAGGTGGCAAGGCACCAGATTACTATAGCAAGTTTTTGTGCCTTGTAGTTTTCTGAAAAATCACATATCATAGAAGTTTTTATCACTGTGGAGCAATGTCAGTTGTCCTTCACTTTGTCAGCATTTGAGAGGCTATCTGTGGTGAATAAATGTATGTGTGAAATACAGTGCAGCTTCCCAACATGCTTTTTGTCTCAAGTTACATGATTGAGCAGAATTATAAAATGGGTGCAAAAAAAAGTGAAGTTGAACTGAACAGAGTTACAGGATGAACGTGGCGATGTGAAGAGCATGTCCTTCAAGAAGGGTCTAGGAGAGCTTTGCTTATTTAACCTAGCAAAGCTAATGCTGAGGAGGGGATAAAGTTGTTCTTGCTGCATTAACTGTGGGGAACTTAAGGAGCTGAGGAGAATATTTCTGGCATGAGGACAAGTGGGTATAAGCTGGTTTTAAAAAGAAAAAGTTAAATTTGGAAATTGGAAAAGTGCTCCTATTGATCAGAGAAGTTCTCTGGTAAGAATAGCAGGACAAATAGATGCTTTAACAATGGATTTTGATTGGGTTTATGAACTGAGATTACATTACGTGAGAGAAGGGGCAGAATTGGATGACCCAGAAATTCTTTTTAGTCTCATTTCATTTGCTTGGAGTCAATAGGCAGAAGTACTAAATGACCTCTTAATTCTCTTCTACTCAAATGGTAGAGCTTGATGTGTATTATAGAATCCTTGTCCTAGGAAGCACCAGGAACATCTTAGAACATCAGGAATAAGCTCATACAAATGACCATGTTTGTTCTGTAGATCTGATGGTGTTTTAAATGTTTGTGCTATATTGCAGAGAGGCATGATGCCCTATATGTGGTAGGCTCTTTGGATGAAACACTGGAGCTCAGAGGAATGAGGTACCATCCCATTGATATAGAGACCTCTGTAATAAGAGCACATAAGAGCATCGCAGAATGGTAAGAGCCTCAGTATTTTTTTTTCTGTATCCTTTTATTTCTTCTAAAGCAGCAGAAGTCAAGCTTTGTGGAACAGCATGCTAGACCGAGAACTTGCTGTAGAGGGAACTCACCAAAACTTTGCCAGTAACCCTCTTTCCCCTGCCTCCACTGCTCAAAAAAAAAAGCAGCCCACTCCTTTATCAGAGTTTGATCTTCATAGTCTGAAAGACAGGGAGGGCAGGGCATGAACGGAGAGCAGAGCACTTGCAAGTTGTGTTGTTGACTTCCCTAGCTGTGTCAGAATGTGCGCAGTTGGATGCGGTAAACACGTCTCAAGGATTTCTTGAATGGTATCTTCTAACATATATTATTCTCATTTGGTCCTAGTGGACGATGTATGCCATTTGGCTATAAGCCCTCTTCAGTCGCAAAGCCGTAGTTTTTACTTGTAATCTTTGAGAGGGTTTGTCTTTCCTTTAATAATGTCTCAAGATTTACACAAGTACATTAATATCAAGTATGCACACTGAATGTGCAATCTTAATGGTTCCCGTTTCAATACATAAGTGCAAAGGACTTTTAGATACATGATTGTGTACATATAAGAGAAAAAGACCTACTTATATTTTGTACATGGACAATTAAAAAATAAGTGGCAGAGAATATCCCAAGAAGTTACAGCTTTAATAACTCTTGATTTATGAATATTTTCACTTTACTATTATATCACTTGTTCTCATTTATTATATTGTTCAACTACTTACAAAATCTATTTCCACTGAGTCTGTCTTTGATTACTAGCTTCCTTTGACTATGTATTTTTTTCCTCACCATTAATATTTGTATCATGCCGACAGCGCTGTGTTTACATGGACCAACTTGCTGGTGGTGGTTGTGGAATTAGAAGGCTCAGAACAAGAAGCACTGGACCTGGTCGCGCTGGTAACAAATGTGGTTCTGGAAGAGCATTATCTCATAGTAGGTGTTGTAGTCATTGTGGACCCCGGTGTTATTCCTATCAATTCCCGTGGTGAGAAACAACGAATGCACCTGAGAGATGGATTTTTAGCTGACCAGTTGGATCCCATTTATGTTGCCTACAACATGTGAAAACAGAAAATCACATCAAGGCTAAAGCACCAAAATCAAGGGACTTTCCGAACAATAACATTGGAAACCATTTTGTGTTTTTAAAAGCTGTTGAAGACCTTAGGAAAATGGAGATACTAATCTTCACAGACCTGCATCTCTCAGATTGCATTTGCTTTCATAAATCCATTGTAACAGTTACAGCTGTCTTAGGATGGAGAGTTTACTGGAATTCCTGAAGGAAACTTACCAGAATATCATGGACCAATGTTTTTTTACAATAATTATGAATGTCAGTACTTGATGCACTGCATAAAAGGACATAAAGCGGGGTGGGGAGAGAACACCAGCTGTGAGGAGGACTCTTGGAAATAATACTGAAAGTCGTGAGTAACCGTGCGGAGTTCACCCTCCATGTGATTGTTTGCAATTACTGGCAGTATCTGGGTTAGGACGTAACTTTCAAGATTGCACACATCTCTACCATATGCTCTACTGTACTGCAAGGAATTTTGCACATATTTGAGATTTTAAAATGCAACCTTTTTATTTTAAATCACTGACTCGTCCCTATTGAGAAGAAACAAATTCATTCCAATCCCAGATTCACTATAACAACAATTATGCTGCTGTTCAGCTTTTTTGTACCAAGCAAAAATAAATACTGCAGCTGTAACAAGGTTACTTATCGTGCCATGCTAGACTCTGTAATGCTATAAACTTTATAATAAAATATAAATTAATATCCAGTTTTAATTACTTGATGCAGGAGCCTTCACTGCTTTTGCTGTTGTAACATCATGTTAAAGTTGCTTGTTTTCATAGCATTAGCTGTTAATTACTGCCCTGCATAACGTCAAGTATTTGAAAGTTCATTCCAAAGCCAATAGTCTCTGAATGATTGGTAGAAATGTTTACAAAGCATGGTCTTACAATATGTTTTCCCTGAATATCCTGTGCTAAAACTTAGGATAGTGATGTTTTTTTTTTCCCACCATGGAAAAGATATTCAGTGTTAGTTAGCTTGATCTGCTGTGGTACAAACTTTCTTTTTTTTTTACAGTTGTATTTAGACAGACTTTTTTATTCAAGCTGAAATATCCAGTTGGTTGAGTCACGCTTGACTAATTAAGGTTTTGAAGTTTCTGCCTGATCTAATACTGCAGTGAACCTAATTCAGAAAGAGAATGTGAAATTATTCAAATACTTCATGTATTTGAAGGTAAGCACGAGACTAGCAAATAATTATTTTTATAGAGTTGTTAAAGAGTTTGAGCTACATAAATTTTTTTTTTTTAATAATGCATGAGTTTGTCAAAAGAGCCAGGTTTTTCTGCAAGGCAATTCTGCCTGGATCAGTGCCTAAGATAGATGTATGTTGGTCTCCTGATATGAGGATATCAAATTGACTCTTGGTCAAATCAACTATAAAATCTTCAACAAAAAGCTTTCATATATAGTAGTTCTTTGCCCTTTGGTGTTTTACTGTGGTGTATTATACAGCTGCATACTCTACTATGACTGTAATTATGTACAGAACTTGTGTAACTTATTGTTTAAGTACAGCAACCTCTAGCAGTGGACTATGGGACACTCCTCGTAACAAAACAGCTGGCAAAAGAAAAGAACTACCTAACCCCAATTTTAATGTTGTAGTTTTTTAGCAAATAAAGCATTGTAAGATTTTTGTATTGAGATATTGATGACCGTGAGACAAGTTGCCTTGTAAAGTAAGTCTAAAACAAAAAGCACATTAAACATTTCAAAACAGCTCTTGAAAATCTGACTTGCTGAATATTGGAACTTAACTAGCTTATGTACAGTACAGTTTTCACCTGTGTTTTGGACAGTTTAATGCCTAAAGAGCTTTTTCTGCAAAATTTCATTACAGTTGCTTTACAATTAAAGCAATGGCGNGGGCCGGGCGGGGCTTGGCGCTCGCCGCCGAGGCGGAGCGGCCCCACGAGTGTGAGCAGTGCGGGAAGGCCTTCGCGCAGGCCAGCGCCCTGGCCAAGCACCGCCGGGTCCACACTGGGGAGAAACCGTACCGCTGCCCCGTCTGCGCCAAGGCCTTCGCCCTCTCCTCGGGGCTGGTCCTCCACAAGCGCACCCACACCGGGGAGCGGCCCCATGCCTGCCCGCTCTGCGGCAAGGNAAAGCCTGGATCCTCAAAGCCTGGATGTTGCTGAACTTTGGGCTTTCAGTACCCAAATGGAAACGCTGCCTGGTGCCGGGCTTACCCCCAGCGCGGGCCCTGCCANCATGCCTGCCCGCTCTGCGGCAAGGCCTTCATCTCCTCATCGCACCTCGCCCTCCACCTCCGCTCGCACACGGGCGAGCGGAAGTACCAGTGCCCTGCCTGCGGAAAGCTCTTCCTCCAGTCCTCCCACCTGGTGCGCCACAAGGCCATCCACACCGGCGAGAGGCCCTTNCACACCACCTTTTCCAGAGCTGGGTGTGAGCGCTGCAGCGGGGGCATTAACGCGCCTCCTCTCAGCACCGCGCTGCCTGTTTCGCACAGCAAAGCCCAGGGTGACTCTTGTCAGGGCAGGAGCGGGGGAGGCGGCGGTGCGGTGGGAAGCCCCCCCCTCCCCGCCTCGAGGAGAGGCGTGGGCGGCCGCCGGGCCCTCACCCGCCCCGCCGGGCCCGNTCAAGTGCGAGGACTGCGGCAAGCTCTTCGGGCGTGCCTCGCACCTCGCCACCCACCGCCGCGTGCACACCGGCGAGAGGCCTTTCAAGTGCCTGCAGTGCGAGAAGGCCTTCACGCAGAAGGCTGGGCTGGTCCTCCACATCCGCCTGCACACCGGGGAACGGCCCTACAAGTGCGACAAGTGCGGGAAGAACTTCCGCTCCTCCGCCCACCTGGTGTCGCACCGGCTTCTTGAGTCGGGCGAGAGGAACTTCAAGTGTTCCACCTGCGGGAAGGCCTTCAAGCAGGCGTCGTCCCTGAAGCAGCACCTGAAGACCCACGAGGCACGCGAGCCTCACCGCTGCTCGGTCTGCAGCCGAGCCTTTTCCAGGTCCTCTTACCTCCAGCTTCACATGAGAACACACAGTGGGGAGCGGCCGTACCACTGTTTGCTTTGCAACCGGACATATGCCAAAATTTCCACCTTTGAAAAACATTGTAAAAAGCACCAGCAGGATGAAGAGAGGCCTGGTGCTAGACCCAGGCCAATGACCACCAGACTGGCTGAAAAGAAAAAGCAGGAGCAGAAGCAGCAGCACCGAGATGACAGCCTCAAGCAACCTCACCAGGCTGACCCAAAGCAGCAGCAGCAGCAGGTGGAAGGGCTGTAAAAGTCACTAAAACAAGAACTGTTCTTGGCCCTCCACAACATGGCTCACGGAAGGTAAAGTGTCTGGTGTAATTTTTATGAAAAGAAAATTACATGCTGCACCAGCATTACTCCAGAGTGTGTTTCCAAATGGAATTCTTTCTCTGACGCAAGGTTCAATGCACTTTTCTGGGATGCAGCAGATATGTAAACGTCTGCTGAGGCTCCCCGCAGTTGGTGTGGTGTGCAGAGTGCTCCGTGGTGACAGGGACGTTTCACCCCGTTCGTGGCCCCGGTGGTTTTGTTTCACGTCAGCAGCGTTTTCTAGCACAGACTTCCAGGGGTTCCTGACCAAAGCGCCTGCTTTTACCCGGATTGAAAGAGGGATGCTTCTTTGTATGCGGAAATAAATTAAGTTGTAGTCTCTCGAATAAAGGCAAAGTTTTTGTTTGAAGAGGCAAGAGAGGTGGCACACCTACAGAAAACAGATTTGTACCAACAGTGGGTTTAGGAAACAAGCGGGAATTCATCCTGCAAAATGGAATTTGTTTTTAAAAGCACAGTACTTAACGAGAAGGTAGCATCTTTTCTGTTTTTCTCAGTGTTAATTACAACAAGGCATTGTACTTAGCATCCAGATAATGCTGTGCATGAAGTACGCTTAAAGCACAGCAGGTTTTATTGCCAAAGCAATTTAACTCGTATTTCTCAAAACTAATGAAGACAGGTGTCAAAAATCTGTAATTCATCTTAAAATGAATGAGTTTGACGTTTGAAATACCAGTTTGTAATAAAGGTACAAGAATTTTTTTTTTTTTTTTTTTTTTTAACCTGATCTTTTGGGAATGTAAAATGTAGTAACAAGGGAATTCTAAGCCCTGTCTCCTCCTAACTTAATGAACGGCTGTAGCTGGTTCACTGGCCTGTCACCACGCTGAGGGAATGAGGGAAGATGCCACAAAAGGGTTGCTGTCGAAGCGGAATGTTTCAGATTCACTTTGGGGTGTGAGATTGGACTCCAGTGAGTACTAAATAACTTTGTGAGCATTAACAAAACTGCCTTTATTGCAGCAGTGTTCTTTGTGAGCCAGCACTTTGTACTGACTTTTTATAAGCTTTGCGTCATTCTAGCAGCAGTGCTATAAGGCTACTTTATGCCTTTATTTATCACTTATTGTTACCCATGAATTTATTATAGCAGAAAAAAGGAAGCAGTGAGTTCATTTCAATTGCACATTCCTAATTTTCTGTACCAAGTCCCCGATTTTTTTTAACGCTATTTCCGTGCCATTGTGTGCGAACACGTATTATGCACTTTAAGGATCTTTTTGGATAGGCTTCTGGTTTTGGTTTCTATAACATATTCATAACTCTGTTTTAAGGCCAAAAAAAGGAATTTTCGGAAAGCTTGCACATTTAAAGTATTGCAGTGTACCAGGCCAGAAGTCATGTTAGTAGATGATAGAGCTGGATTACATCTAAGAACTAATTTACAGCTAACAAAACTGCAGTGAATAATTCTCTAACTTTTTGCACTTCAGGGTTTACTTGGTGCTGGGTATACTGAGATATAACTCTTATTGTTAAACTGATGTTTATATTCAGCTGGTTAATATACTCTAAATATTTATGTGGTCAGATATTTCAAATGAGATGTTTCTAAGCCAGAGTTTCTTGTCATGACAAATTCAAATGTAAATTTTTGCTACAGTCTTTAGATTTTGCTTTGTGACCAGGCACGTTGTTAAGGAGGAACTAGACACACTGGGTTTTATTTCCAGTTCAGTTATGCCCATGCCATATAAGCAACATTTTTGTATTTCAATACATGTTATTAAAATAATATACACCACTATCTTTTCCTCCAGTCATTTTTTTTTAATTCTGTTCTCACCTGAACGTAGAAGTTTGCTTATGGAAGTAAAAAACATTTGCTAATTTTGTAGCATATCTTAAAACTTAGCTTGCAAAGATAACTGCAAAATAATGATTTGTTTTATTTCTGGCATTTTTCTTTGCCAAACTTGGAGGACAGTGCCATGGTGATTGTGTCTATACTTGTAACGTGGCATGCCTACAGGCAGAATCAAAATTTCAGTGGCAAGAAAATATAAAAGTGGCCTTTTAAATATAAGTTTTATGTTGCTCCTTAATAGTTTTGGAGGTGTTTTATTTTGTTTTGTTTAAAAAGCTTCCCATTTTGCTCTTCTAGTTTCCTGCTCTGTCAGCTGCCTTCCCCCTGCAATCTGAAGTCCACACTGTTCAGGATGCAGGATGAACTCAGACTTCGTACAGTAAAATCCAGTCTCGAGAATATTTCAGGACGGAAAAACTGAAAATATGCTCTAATGCCCTGAACTGTTGCAGTACAGTAAGTAAGGCCAGGATTTAATACCTGCTAGGGGAAACAAATTCAATCCGTGGATCACTCACAGAAATGCTGCCACTTTCTTTTGGAATGTATTTTTCAGCTCAATGTACAGAGGGAGCAGGAATGTGCTTCCATGTCACTAGACTGCCAGGATGGAGGAGCACCTCTCAGTGCCGTCACAGCTCGCAGCACAGAGTTCTGAACACATGGGAGACGTGGCCCAGCGGCGCAGTGCTTTGTTTACACAATTGCTTTACTCCATCCGACAAGGTCAGGAATGTTCTTTCTCTGGGGTCCGTAAAAGTCCACATTTGATTTGTGGATGATTTGTGGAAAAAGCATATTTTGTTTTTCTTTTTAAGATCAATTATTTTTCTTGCTGTCAACACATGAACTCTGCTATTGAATGATTTAGCCTGAGTGCACATCCCATCAACAGTTAACAAGATGAAGAATATTTTTGTAGATGTGCTAACAGCAGTAATCAGCACTCCCAGTAAGATTAGATCTTACATGGAAGAACTTTTTTTTTTGGGGGGGGGCGCAGTCTGAGCTCTTCCAGTGCTGGTAATTTTATGTCTGATCCAGAGAGAGGATTCCCTTTCACAGATGCGCTTTGCCAATAATTACCTGGGGAGAGAGTAAAAGTGCAGGTTCTAATCTCCCAGAACAAAAAGTAATGGCAGCATTTTAAATTATGAGAATGTAATTCAGCAGAGGTACAATACAGCATGTATGTACTAAATCTTTCCCTGTCTGTCACTTTTCTAGTTTGCGAAGTTAATTTCAGTCTGTTAAACGTCTCAGGTTCCTCCTGTTGTTGTATTTCCTTCTCTTTGTTTCACTTTTAGTACTGTTGATAAGTAGTTTTTGTCTTGACACAGCATTTAATATAATAACCATCTGTTGGTGCCCTTCCTGGTGGGAAATCCACTTGCATCCCCTTCTATAGGGAGTCAAAAGCCTAACTGCCAAATGTGTCCAAACGTCAGGTAGGCGCTGCTAGTGTCATGCTACTGTGTCGTCCTTGGGGAGCCTCCCAGGGCCCTGCGGGTCGCACAGCACAGACCTCAGAGCTCCACGTTACCAAACCAGTCTTTCTGCAGGTTGTCACGTGCCAGTCTGCGCTAACGACAAAAATGTGGATTTTTGAGCTCTCTTGGGATCGATGCAATGTCAGATCAATCTAATCAGTGCCAGTGAGGTATTGTAAGAGCCCACACACCTTGGGTATCCAGCAGGCTGATTCTGCTGGCTGGGATGGGGGCATAACTAAAAATTATTTGATAATGTCATTAGCCCGTCACCTTCCTTTCCTGAAGAGTGAACTATCCCTGCCAGAGCCTGAAAACCAACGGTGTCAGGACTGACACTTTTAAGTATCTACTCTGTCGTTGCTGGGAGGTTAGTGAGTTGCTTAAGCCTTTTGAGCCTCCTTCAGAACTGGCTGCAATGTCTGCCTTGCAAAGCTCTGACACTTGCTCCTTCGTCAGCCCCAAGGCTTGAGAGATTTTCTTTTTTCCCCAGAAAGCCTCGCCGCACTTCTGAGCGCCTCAGAGCACTGCTCAAACCCCTTGTTGGTGTGGCAGCATCCTTTTTCTAGGCTGGACCCAGGGGGCTTGCGTGGTCCGTGGGGACCCGGGGTGTTAGCAGAGGCGCTGCGGGTGGCTGGCTGTGGCTGTGCCTGTGCGTGCAAGAGGGCAGCGTGCAGGAGGGATCAGCAGGGGTGAGTTGTTGGCAGAGGCACCTCACGCTATGTGCTTGGGCCAGTGTTGCCCAAACTGCTTTGCCGGCCTCCCCCACAGCGCCAGCGTGCAGCTGTCCCCATAGTCTGTGCTCTCAGCTGAGGCACCGCCTGTGTCAGAGAGCAGCAGGATGCAACCGGAGCAGAGCTGCCATGCAGACTGGGTGGCGCTGAGGCCTGTGACCGTGCGGTCTCTGTTTCAGGAATTTCACTTCAGGAAAGCTCTACTTTTCTTGCTGACTGGGGAGGAGTGTCCAGGGCTCCAGTAGCCTGAGCACCGCACACTGCACTGCTGGCAGTCAGGGGGCTCACCTCAAAGGAAGACGCACTCTCTTCCTCCCTGACAAGAGGCACCAGCTCTGCTGCACCTTCTTCTGTGCCAGGTAAAACCTCTGTGAATTTCCACAGTGATGTTGCTAAGTCGGGATCAGCCTTACTGCCAGAAACGTGTGCGGTCATACTGTGTCACTCCCTGCTCCTGCTCCCATTGCTCACCAAGGGACAGGACAGCTAGCTCTGTGTCTCACCAGCTCTGCCAGCGTTAAAGTCGCTTGTTACACCTACAGCTCTTTGCTGCTGTGATGCTGTGCAGAGCTGCTGAAAAGGCTCGGTCTTGGGGAAGGATTCCTCATCCATGTGAGCACTGCTGGTGCGGTGACGCAGAAGGCAGTAGGACTTGGGAGACCTGCCAGGCAGCCTCACCTTGTGCTAAGCATCAGATCCCTCTGCTGAACTCAGATTCAGGGTCGAGAGAGGATCATAAGAGTCCCATCTACCCTGCCTAACCTTGGGGACACTCTGGGACAGACGGTGTCCCCATTCGTTGTCCTCAAGCGCTGCCTCAGGTCCGTACAATTGTTGGAAACAGTTAAACCGAGAACTGATGAGGATGTTAAAAATGTGGTGGAAATAACTTGGATGCTAAACAAGTTCTCAACAAATGAGCACTACCTTGGGAAGGCAAAACTGCTTTTTTAATTCTGTTGGAGTACAAGATGTCGTCTTTCTTGTATGCATGTCTCTGCCTGAGTGTCCCCTTTCACAGCTTGGGGGAGGCAGATGAGAACAGCAAGATGGTCCCTGTCCGAAGACATGTCATTTTGCACAATGAAATAATTATGAAATGTAGAATGAGGTAAAAATAACAATGACATCAGCGGGCATCTTTGTCATGAATTTGTCACTATAGATGTTGCTAGCCACGAATGCCTGACTGACAGGTATCACTGAGCTGGATGGCAAGTGCAGACTGAAAAAGGCAGGAGCATAGGCTTTGGGGAAATTGTCCTAGGTTTAGTTTTGGCTTTGCAAAGGCTCACCAGTGCAAGCCCCCAGGATGACCCTGGCAGCAGTGGACACATCCTGAACAGCAGCAGTCCCGCGGAGGTGCATTGTGCTCCTTTGGCCTTGCAGGTACATCTGCCAGTTTGGACAGCCAGGCGGAGCGCAGTGGTTGTGACAGCCTTGAGCTGTTTGGCCAGGGAGGAGAGGAAGGGTCGATGCCCAACAAGAAACCCCAGGGGCATGAGCCATAGCAGCGCTTGAGGCTGCATCCTCCAGCCTTCCCCTCTGACGGTGCGAGGCAGCCTGGGACAAAAGGACACATTTTTCACCAAAGACTAATTGCGGCCCAGAGACCGAAACAACGTTTTATTCTTACCGTTTCCACAGACTCTGGAGGCTGCACCTGGTCTATGTTAAAGTACTGTGGTAACACTGGGCAGAGCCCCCCTTCCCTTCTGACTGAGCCTGGAGACCTTGCCAAGGCACATCCCAGGCCCAGAAGCTGTCCCCAGCCCAGGAGCCTCATACACTTTTGCTTCCAGTTCTGCAGGCTGCTAAGAGCAAGAGGATTCATCGACAAGAGAAAAGCCTGGGCTGTTAGATGGTTATGCTTTGCCTTTCAAGCCAAGAAATGCGTGGGCTCTGCTAAGCCCCTGTGACAGGGGCCGTGCTGCCTGGGTTAGTACCATGCACAGGGTGGTCAGAGCTCACGGGAGTCAACGGGAGCCTTTCCATTCAGGCCAGTGGGCTCAGACCAGGCTTTGGTAACCAGCCCCTCTGCATCACCTCCTACTTCAGCCCTTGAATTTCCCTTTTCCCTTTGCAAGCAAGCTTGGATCGCAGGGTCTGCCTGCCTCCAGCCCCGTGTACATCCCTTGCATACAGCAGCAGGGAAGGAGCTTGAGACAAGGCATTCACACACTGGCTGATAGGCTTTCCTGAGCTGTGTAGGTGTTTCTTGTTCACAAAGCTGCAGAACTTAATAAGCTGCTTAAGTCTAGCACAAGCTTAACTCCAAGGAGCCCCTAATGGCATCCAGTCTTTGTCCCGGAGGAACGATGCTGCTCTGCATCTCTCTGGCATGAGCAGGAGGTGCTCGCCTGCTTCCCACCAGCTCACTCATGCTCAAAGAACTCATGGCAAGCAGCAGTGACCATTGCAATGAAAGCTACAAACTCCTGGAAGTCGCACTCTGCATCCCCATCGCTGTCCAGCGCCTCCATGACTTTGTCCACAGTCTCCTGGTCTTTGATCTCCTGAAGGGATAGAAACAGGCAGTCAAAGCTGGGGAGGATCAGAGCAAGGCCCAGTAACATGTCCCCATTTCTTGGGTGAATCATGGCTGAATCTCTGTTCAGACACATCCCAAATAGCTTGTTGCTGTTTCCCATCCGTGTTGGGGCACCACCCTGCGCCTGCAGCAGCATCTGCGCAACAGCGGCCCTCCCAAAGTGGGAATCACAGCCGCAGCTGTGCTGGTGGGAAGGGACATCTTGAGCCCCTTGGGGCAAGGGTGTCCCCCCTTCCCAGGGAAGGAAATTTCCTTAGTAACCAGCCCAAACCCCAGCCCCCAATGCGGGCTGTTGCCCTTGTCCTGCCATCTGCTGCTCCTGCGGAGCTGGAGCAAAGTGCTTAACACACTGCTGCATAAACAAACCCCTTCCCCTGCACTTGCTTCCCATGGGAGATGGAATTAGCGGAGCCCAGCAGCTGCTCGACATGGCTTTCTGAGCCCAGCCAGGCGTGCTGCGCGGAGGGCAATACTTACGCCAAGGAAATGGGTCAATTCGTTGTTAATGAGCTCCTTCAGTTCTGATTTCTTCAGCTTGTGCTTGTCTCCCTCCTTCCCTGAGTACTGGTGGAAGGCATCAATGATGGCGATCATGGCTTTCTCCAGCTCAGACATGGTCACAGTGTGGCCCTGAGGTCAGAGGAGTGATGGGTGCATTAGCCTGGGCAAGCTCCAGCGATGCCTTTTGCTTTGCAAGCGCCGCCACCCCAGGGCTCCCCCGGCACGTCACCAACGCTGGACCCCGTCCTCAAAACGTGCTGCTGAAAAGCACCGCTAGCAGCTCTCGCTTTAGGGAGGAAGATCCCGAGAGACCTTGGCTCTGCCTCCGGGAGCTCTTGAGGAGAGGAGAGCCACAATGCGAGGAGTGCCCACTGTAGGACTGGCGCATGCTGGGAGCTGACACATCCCAGCTGGGATGATGTGAGCTTGGCACCTTGGGTCTCCGTGTGGGCAGAGAGTAGGAGAGGAAACGAGGAGAGGCTGCAAAGCCCTGGCGGCTTCCAGCAAGGTGGTTCTGCATTTTCCTTATGTGCCAACCTGGCTAGCGGGCAGCATGTTGTCACTTCACCTCTTCTTTGGCTCCCACTGCTTAACCCATTGCTTTGTTCTCCTTGCCTGGGAGAGGGGCAGACAGGGGTTTCATTTCTGCACATGGAGCTTCAGAAAGGTTTTGCTGTCCCCTCTGTCACGGGTGCTCTCGCCTCTGCCTTTCTCGCCTGCAGGCCTGCCTCCAGCTGAGCAGTCAGGGGAACCCGGGCAGGAACCAGTTTTGATGAGTGCCAGCGGGACAAAACAAGCACATCTCCTCTGACCTCCCTCCTCCCATGCTTGATCTGGAAACCCTCTAGGGAATGTTAATAATCAGGATTGCAGCATTTCCTGCAGATTTCACAAACAGATAAACCAAAGAGACTCTGAAAAGGGAGAGATGCGAAATCACCTTCCCAAAAGCTGTTTAATGCACTGATTCTGGGGGAAAAAAAAAAAGCCCTGTTGTCTGGCACTCAATTCATACCCCATGGATAAACGTCTCCTGCCCTGCAGCCTGGCTTCTGTTTCACCACCACAAGGCCCAATGCTGAAGGCACTAAATTTCATCCCACAGCCTGACTCTCAAGCTGACGCCCTCCCCCATGCAGCAGTCGATGTCCAAACTGCAAGACTGTTTCAAGTCAGGTAGGAAATATTCCTGAAGCACTTCATGCAGGCATCCTGATAGCCCTTTGCATGTTCACGCCCTGCCTGCAGCAGGCTGAGCTAGCTGCCAGCAGCACTGCCTGCTTCCCATCGGCAAGGCTGAGGAGCGTTTCGGCTCCCCGCTGGCCTCTGCTGTAGCGGCAGAGCTCAGAGCTGTGATGGTGCCCCCCACACCACCCCTTCCGCAGCAGCAGCCAAGTGCCTGCGCTGCCCCGGCATCCCCCGGCCCCTCTCACCTCCCTGCTGGCAGCGGGGCTGTGGCACAGCGATGCAGTGTTCGGCGAGGCACCTCCGGGACACTCTGGCTTCTTATGCCTGGGGGCGGAGAGCCCTGGGCCCTGCCGCAGCAGCCGCTGCTCCAATGGCAGCTGGAGGCGGGGGCGTCTGGAGCCGGGCGCTGGGCCTGCACGGTGCAGGGATGCACACAGAAGTGCATTGACTCGCTGCCAACTCACAGCCATGGATGTGGGAGCCATGGCGGAGAAAGCCGCCGTTGTGAGGAAAAAAAATAACTGGGCAGTCAGCAAGAGTGCCAGCCTGGCGGCATCGCCTGTGCTGCCGCTGTCATCCACAATAGAGGCAATGAATTGTGACCCACGGTTGGACGGGCATGGTCAGAGCTGAGCTGGGGGCCCCAACAGCTGCCCCAAGGCACCCCACAGCCAGCGCCAGGCGCGTGGGAACAGTGGAGCCCCCTGTCCCTGTGGGCCCTGTCCCAGGGCTGCAGCACCCTCTGGGGCAGAGGTTTTTCTGTGCATGTGACGGGAACATCCATCACGGCAGCTTGTGCTTGCGGCCTCTTGTCCCTTCACTGTGCACCTCTGAGACATGTCTGGCTGCATCTTCTCTGCCACCCTGTCAGTCTGGGGGACAGTGGGGCCCTTTGCAGGGGAATTGATTGTATCGGGCTGCAAGTGGTTGAAGGACAGGGCTGGCAGCAGCAGCAGCTCCTCTCTGGTGCCTGCTGGGGGAACAGTGCCAGGTTCTGGGGTGTGCCTTGCCGTGGCCTCACAAAAAGCCGCGTCGAGTGGCTTTGGGTTATAAAGGTGCCCCACAAGGCTGTCACCCAGCCGGTAACTGTGACACCACCCTTTTGTCTGGGGGACGGCGGGAACCTCCTGCCTGCGTGTACCTGTTGTCCCTGTCATGGCTGCGTGCGTGGTGTTGCTTACAAGTCCTCTGCCAGCCCCAACAGCCACCACGGGCATTAAATGCACTTTTATTTAAACCACAGAGCTGTACGTTTGCCTTTCCACCAGAGACTCCCTTGCAGGCTGGTGCACAGACCCGACGGAGGTGATCCTTTGTGGGGGCCAGCGGGCAGCCCGGCAGGGAGGGGGCATCTGGGGGGGAGCAGGTGACAAGCAGCAAGAGCAGCAAGCAGCATCTTTTGCCCAGACTGCTCCTGGTGGCACAGTACAAGCGGGTGGTTGATAAACACAGACAACATTCTGAAGAAAGCAGATTTTCACTGTTTTTCATTGCCTAGCCACGCTGTTTCCAAACAATGAGATGGGATGAGCCAAAGTTGAAGCTGTCTGCTATTACTGATGTGGCATGTTTCCATTTATGCCTTTTTCACTGCACCACAGGATCAATAATTGCTTTATGTCTTAGGCCTTTGTTGAATTTCAGACTCAGTGCAACTCAGAACAGGTCACTGCTGTTACCAAGAAGACAGTTTAGCAATACCCATGATGGAGAGCCCAGAGGTGTCATTTTATTACCATGGTAAGCTCCTGTGGAGAAATGTGAGGAGTATAAGAGCCTTATATGTATGCTTGTGGGGTAGGATAAAGGTCTGGATGCCTTCAAAAGTTTCCTTTTGAAGAGGTAAGACTGGGTTGCTGGACAAACACAGTCCCTGGCAGGTCCTGTGTTCCCCAAAGCTACCATGCATGCTATCACTGAGGCAACACTTACCGTGTTAATTAACAGTTTTTCACATACCGATGTTAAAGAAACCCGTCCACATTGATCGTTTCCTTACATCAGCTCTTGAAAGGTTTTGTAACAGCTTCAAACACAGGTTGGGGAAAAATTAATTTCCCCAGTGTTAAGCTTGAGTATGTTGACTCTAAATTTAGATCTGACCACTGAAGTTCTCACATTTGTGGCATTGCAAACTGCAGCAATTATCTGTGCTCTCGTTGGGCTGGCAGGGATAGGGGGCATGCTTTTAGGCAATGGTGTTTCTAGTGTGGAGATAGTTTGTCAACAATCTTGCAATATTCTATTTTATCCAAGGATATTTGTATTCACTTAAGAGCTGGCTATAAATCAGGCTCTCTATCGGCAGGAAAGAAACAGTATTTTTCTCCATCAATAGCAATTTGATCTGGTAGATACCTTAGCTCATTCATTAGCCAAGAAATGCATCAAAGCACACCATTTGTAGTCAGAGACCAGGTCCTGGATTGGCCTCATTAAACCATTTTCTGATGTCATTCTTGAAAGTGACCTTTTCTTAAAATGGAACAGAAAAATTAGCATTTGGGAGATCAAAACCTGAACAGTCTTGAAATGCTCTTTCCTGCTTATTCTTACTGTCCATTTCACCCCAAATCATTCTGAACTTCTGTATTTTACAGGGAATGATCTGGAATGATCTGCTGCACTGGCTGATAGGGTGAGAAGGAGCAGCAGAATCAGGTGTGAACACCAGAAACCTCTGCCCTTTCCTGCCTCTGCTAATGAGCAGCTCCAGGCAACTTCCCTGATCCTTGTCCGAGCTCATATCCTAGCAAACACTGCTCTCCTGGCCTGGATTGTCCTTGACCAGGCCTGTGAAAGTCCAGGAGGTCTGGACATGGGGTGTGGGGTTGAGAGCTGGCTGCGCTTTTCGTGCTGCCCAAAGAGCTGCTTCCATTATTTTAAAATTCATGGTTCTGATCTCTGAACAGGAGAGTGTAACCTTGGGGCTCCTTTCCTCAGGGTCACTGCTTCCTTGCCAGAGCTTTGGGCTGATGTGTTTAAAGAAACAGAGGGTTTTACAGAGCCCAAGGCCAAGCAAAACACTTCAGCCCTCTGCCTGTCTCCCTCTCCCCAGTAAAACACAATGTGGGCTCTTCATAGCAGGCGCAGGGAGAAGAGCCAGTGTATTTCTTTGTCTCTCTGGTGTGTGTGGCACCAGGCTCTGCCAGACCACGAGACAAAGGCCAGCGGTCATTGCACTGGGAGAAAAAAGTAATGAAAGCAGAGGAATTTGGGTGGGAGGGGGAAGAAGCTGCTTCTGCCTCCGCAGGGCTGTGCTCACAGTCCCAGCACACAGAGCAGCGCTGCAGAGAGCAGGTTTCCCAGCTCTGTGCTGTGGTCGCTGTGTCCATTTCTGAAGCCACAAACATGGCAGCCAGAGATGAGCTAGGGTCCTCATGGGAAACTTCGAATGATGCCTAGAAGCAGAAACACCAGGACACATCTAGGAATTGGGCTGGTGCTTGTTGAAGTTGTGGGAGGGAGATGATGGGCCCAATTTAGTGCCCTGCGCGTAGGTCCAGGGGGCCCGAGGGGTTGTGTCTGCCCCAGGAGGGACCCGCTGAGCCCTGCACCATCTCTGCCAGCCCTGTGCAAAATGTCACCTCTGCCTGAGCATGAGGAGAGACTGGGCAGGCTCCATGCGATGAGCAGTGGGTCTTTTTTGCCCCGAGGTTAAGATGGTGCCTCCCTCTCAGGAACCACAGGCAAAGGTAGCTTTACACCCATCTTCATCTCATAAATCCTGGGCTCTGGCTACCTGCCATTTCCTCCAATCCCTTTGTTCCCCCACTGTCCTTCCAGCACAACCATGCACTGGGGTTGCAGGGGAGCAGCTCTGAACCTTGCTGCTGGCCCACCAGGTGCTGTCATCTTGGCAGTTTTTGTGACCCCTTAAGAAAAAAATGAATAGCGCTGCTGCCACTGCAACAAATTCTCTGGAGTTGAAAACACTGGGATGCTCTTACCTTGTCTGAAACATGGCCTTGAGGTTAGGCCAGTTCCTGGCTGAATTCAGCTGAAACAACAAGAGACTACTCTTTAAGTTCATTAAAAAGATATATGAATATGTTCTCCATCAAACTTGTGCCGAGAGAAGGCATTACAGCATCAATCCAGAGTGTCTCTCCGGTCCCTGGCACAGACAGCAGCCCCAGTGGGAGAGGCTTGCTGGTGGAGCAGGGTGCTGAAGGCTCATACCTTTGCTGCATGCAGCCAAGTTACCTTAACAGGGACAGAAGAAACCATGGGGTTTTTTGAGATGCTTCTAAAACACCTGTGTTTCTGCTTAAAATATTTCTGCTGAAACAGTGACCATTTCAGGTCTATCTTCTCTCAAAGCAGAGGCGGCCATGTTTAGACTGTGTTTTGTAAAATCCCTTTGATCAGATCCCATTTTAGATTATATCCCATGGCTTTAAATACCTTTGCAATTTTTACTCTACCAGCTGTTATGCAGTTGGCAGATAAGACCTTGTGAACTGAGTCTCGTATGCTGGACTGCAATAAAATGGGAAGTTGTGGAGTTCACTTTCATGAGCTGACGGCATCCCTTTCCCAGGGGAACAGAAGCAGAGTGCCTACAAACAACAGGAACAGTATTATGCTGTCAACTGTGGTCTAAACCTCAGACCTAGTATAAAAATGATGCCCAGCTGACTGGAGTTTGGCAATTATTAAAAATAAAAGTTTCGTAACTAAAACGGAATTTCTAAGGCAGGCAGGTTGTATAGAGACAGAAAAATAGAATCAAGTGGTTCATCTTCCATCACTGCCTTTAGGCAAATATTACCATAAATTATCTGAAGATTTTGGCACCTGTATGGAATTGGAGATACTTAGATGAAGCTCATCTCAGACAGATTCATTATGACAATTTTTTTTTCTTAAACCAGAAGTGACAGGCTATTTAGCCCCAAATACAATACCCATATCAGTGAACTTCTAGAGTTCCCTTCGTCCATTTAAACTGTGCAAGAGAAGCAGCACAGCTCTCCCTAGTGAGGACCAGTGGTACGAGGCACAAGTCACAGATGCTATCCTCATGCCATGACACCCCCGTGGAGGATTCCAGCACCGTTAGTTGTTCAGACAAAATTCTGCTGTTACTGAACACAGCCAGGGCTGAACCTGTGACCTAAGCCTAGTTTATAAAATAAATACCAAATTAATTCTATAATTCCCAAATAAAATTACTGTATCCTCTCCAAATAATCCCTGAAGCTGGACATGAGTGAAGAGCTATTTGCCAGCAGAGGAGCATTTTAAATTCAACTCGTAGGGTGTGAATACAATAAGTATGAATTCACAGGCATGTTTCTGTCCTGTGGTGTTGAAGGGTGCCAGATGTGGGAATGGCTCTTTTATCCTTGGGCCCCCATGCTCGCTGAGGCCCCTGGGGGCTGCTGTGCCAGGCGGTGCACAGACGTGGAGGTGGTCCCTGCCTCCAAGGCCTTAGAGTCAAGGTTGAATTTTGATCACAAGTATTTACAGCCATGAATTTAGGCTTTTCCACCTGAACTTTCCACTGGCAGTTGATCTGGTGTCACCTCTGCAGTAGGAGGGAAGCCAGGTCACTCTGAAAGGCAGGACGAAGAAATTTTATCAATACATTTAAACAAGTACAGACTGAATTCCCACCCAGCCCTTCCAACACACAACAGCAGCAAGTAAAGCATCTCTGGCTCACACATGTCCTTCCCAGAGCAGGATTTATAGTGCATGTTATAAAAACAGTGCATTTCCTTGGAGGGACATAGACGGTAAAAAAATTACGTCTGCAGGAGGAAAAGAAAGGAAAGGGGAATTCATCCGTGCCTAGGATGTGCACTTTAAGTAAGTTTGTGACCCCGCAGCCCCCGCCCCAGCCTGTGTTGGGAGGGTTTGCCAGCGAGGCATGTTTCTGTCCCGTAAAATCCCGTTTGCAGCCCAGCTCAGGCCTGCCTCTTGCAAAGCAGTCCCCAACATCCCCGGGCTGCATGCTTCGGCCAGCGATGCAACCCCAGGTGTCCGGCTGTCCCTGAGGGGCTCCATGGCTCCTCATGCACCTCCCCAGACTCCTGTGGGGTTTCGCCAGCCCATGGCAGGGTGCTAGCCCCTTTCCAGCCACCTGTGTGCCTGTGCAGTTCGTACCTCCATTCGGGGAGCCCTCTTGAGCTGAGGGGTTTTGAAGGGCTGAAACCCACTTGGTCACTGGCGTGGGAAGGGACTGCTGCCAAACATGGGGCAGCATTGGGGGTGTTAGCAGAGAGATGGGGGCACATCACTGGGACGGGACAGGACAGGACAGGAGGAGCTCTGCCACCTCCGCATAGACCTCACAGGCTGCTGTCCCACAGCGGTGCCTGGAGGAAGGGGACACCCCCCTCCGACACTGCACCCATGCTGGGGGCACCGAGGGAGGGTTCACAGTGGGGATGCCTGACTCACCCCATCACCTGATACCAGAGGTGAAACCTCCACCTATCCTCGCCCCAGCCCTGACGATGTTTTTATAAGGGCTGGCAGACCCTGGTGCCCATGACAGGATGTGCCACAAGTCTGTTCTCCTGTAGCCCCATGGGTACAGCACCCGTAAAGCATAACAAAATGTTTTATGGGTGTCACCCCTGCCCGCCGCATGCCTCCTTCCCGCACCGCTCCTCACCTGGGCAGAGCCCCGGTATTTAGCGGGTGCCCACCACCCCGGGAGAGCCATGCTAAGGATGGCGATCCGGGTGCTGCTGGCGGCGGTGCTTTCAGAGGGTGCTGCCAGCATTGCCTCTGCTGGGAGCTTTTCTGCAGGTTTGGTGGGCGAAAGCGGCTCCCCGAGGCAGCAGTGCCTGGGGAGCACGGGGCAGAGGGAGCATGGGCACCCGTGGGCCAGGGTGCACCATCCCCGTGGCTGGCGCTGCACCAAGACATGGTGTCCCCAGCCCCTCGTGGTCCACAAGGACGTGGGCTGGGCACCCAGGCTCAGCCAAAGTTGGTTTTTAATTTCCAATAACAACAGAAACCACATGTCTAGGCTTTAGGGGTGCACAGAGGTGGGGACAGTTGCTTTTGGGGTTGGCGCTGTCACCCGAAGGGACAGGGCGGCTGTCGGGTCTGCAGGGGGACAGCACTCCTGGGGAAGCCAGTGTGGTCTCTGTGCCCAGGGCAGACAGGCGGGGCAGAGGAGCCGGGTCCTGGCTGTTGGCAGGGCAATGATGTCCCCATGATGGGAGGTACTGCAAGGAGGGGGATGCCCGTGGGGACAGATGCAGTGGCATGTCCTCGCGGGGCCGGGGGCAGCAACACCAGGGCACGCCCTGGGGCTGGGCGTCTGAGCCGGTTGTGCAGCTGGGGCTGCCGGGTCCAAGGGCGATGCCTGTGGAGCTGAGCCCAGGCTGATGGCCCACGGCCATCCGTGCGAAGGCGGGTCCTCAGGAACCACCACTGCTAGGCTGTGAAACGCCATCAACGCCCAATCCGTTGGGTGCGTGTCCATCTTTATCAACAACCCGCTTGCCCGGCACTGCCACAAGCTGCTGCTCTTGCTGCTTGTCACCTGCTCCCCCCCAGATCCCCCCTCCCTGCCGGGCTGCCCGCTGGCCCCCACAAAGGATCACCTCCGTCGCGTCTGTGCACCAGCCTGCAAGGGAGTCTCTGGTGGAAAGGCAAACGTACAGCTCTGTGGTTTAAATAAAAGTGCATTTAATGCCCGTGGTGGCTGTTGGGGCTGGCAGAGGACTTGTAAGCAACACCACGCACGCAGCCATGACAGGGACAACAGGTACACGCAGGCTGGAGGTTCCCGCCGTCCCCCCAGACAAAAGGGTGGTGTCACAGTTACCGGCTGGGTGACAGCCTTGTGGGGGCACCTTTATAACCCAAAGCCACTCGACGCGGCTTTTTGTGAGGCCACGGCAAGGCACACCCCAGAACTGTCCTCCCGGCAGGCGCCAGGACGGAGAAGGCCGAGGCGGTGGCCGAGGGGAGGCAGCCGGCCCGCCTCGGGGCCGCACAGCCCGGGACAGGCGGCGGCGGCCGCGGCCTGGGACCTTCCCGCCACCCGCCGCTGACACCGCCCCGCGCGGGCGGGGGCGGGGCGGGG
>VZTQ01009901.1:87258-99555 GCA_013400755.1 Pelecanoides urinatrix
GGCCACGGAGCTGCCCGCCTGGCGGCTGCGCTGTGAGGGCGGCCGGCAGCGCTGGCGCTACCTGGGCGACGGTGGCGGCGGCGGCGACGACGGCGGCGAGGCGGGCGGCGAGCGGCGGGCGCAGACGGCGCTAGAGCAGCACAGCCTCGGCCTGGACACGGTGCGGGGCGGGGGTCGGGGCGGGCGCCGGGCGGCAGGACCCGGGCCGAGGGGCACCCCCGGCTGAGGCGTCGTGTCTCCGCAGGGCGAGGCGCTGCGGCCCTTGGCGGCGGCCGGCACAGCCCGGGAGGCTTCTCGCAAGGGCATGCGGTTCTACGCCGCCCTGCAGGCCGAGGACGGGCACTGGGCGGGCGACTACGGCGGGCCCCTCTTCCTCCTGCCAGGTAGGCCTCGCAGGGCGCCTTACCTGAGAGGGGTGAATGTGTCGCGTTTGGCTTCAGATAAGAGCCAGCCTGTCTGATCTTCCAGGTCTTCTCATCACCTGCCATACTGTCAAGATCCAGCTGCCGGAGGGGTTTCAGAAAGAGATGGTGCGCTACCTGCGCTCTGTGCAGCTCCCGGACGGAGGCTGGGGCTTGTGAGTAGTAAAGATGCTTCTTTTACTGATGGCACCTCCAAGGTCCAGCACTTGCAGCTGCTGTCAAATCTGCCCAGGCTTAGGGAGCGGGACTCAGCAACTGTGATACCTCTGGGTGGCTGGACTTGCTTGTGTAGCATTCCAGGTACACCTTTTGCCACAGAAATGGCTGGAGCATCAAGTCTGGTTGCACCTCCTCTGTGGTGCTATATCCCAAAGCATCATGTGCGACAGGGTAGTGCAGAGCAATGTTTCTCCCTGGGTTAGTTGGGTCTCCCTTTTTCCACGGTCACTCCTGGCATCCCACTTTGCCCTGACAAAGCCAGCCCTGTGCAGTGGGTTGTGTCTGGCTAATGCTAATAGCTGGATAATGGCTATGCTGTCTCTGTGTATGCGCGTGACAGGCATGTGGAAGACAAATCGACAGTATTTGGCACAGCACTCAACTACGTAGCCCTGAGGATCCTGGGGCTTGGACCAGACGACCCTGACATTGTGCGGGCCCGTGTCAACCTGCACAGCAAAGGTCAGCTCCGTTGTGCCCAGCACAGCAGCCGTGGGGCTGGTACGCTGGTGAGAGAGGTCTGGCCGGACCCGAGGGCTGCGTAGAACATGGGGGGCTGCCAGGTAGTGGAGGAACTGTTGCTCTTGCTTGCCCTTGATGGCACTGGCGTTTTGAATTAATGATGGGAAAGTGTGTTATGTTATTGTACCATTGCCTGCTTGCTCTTTTTTGGTGTCCCAGCCTGAGTGGCACCCTCCCAAACATGGGAGAAGTGAATGCTGCGATGAGGAAGAAAGCAGGGAGCTGGCGTGGTTGCGTTAACCCTGAAAACTGATATCACTCTCTGCAGGAGGTGCTGTGGGAATTCCTTCCTGGGGGAAGTTTTGGCTGGCTGTCTTGAACGTTTACAGCTGGGAGGGAATGAACACGCTTCTCCCAGAGATGTGGTATGTGCCACCCTCAATGTGGAGGTAGCAGGTATTGTCAGTCCTGCCACCAGCCTCGACCCAGAGCTCTCCCAGGCACGGGTGTTTGCCGGGATAACTCCAGCTATGCCTGGAACTGGGGGTGCTCAGGCTGCTTGTCAGCTGGGGGACCAGCAGCAAGGCCAGCCAGCACTGAACACTGCGCCAAAGGGAGATGCCAGAGCTCAGCCCTGTTAGGTTTACCCACGGGGTCCCTGATACATCCCTGTGCTCCCTGCCTGCCGCCAGTATCTTCTGCTCCTGTGGCCAGCCAGAATGGCCCTAGCAGGACAGGACAACCACATGTAAGGCTGCCAGCTCTAACCCTCGCTTGTACCCTCTCCCATTACTCAGGTGGCCGCTGGCTGTCAGAGAAGGAAAGTGTATGACCTTTTCCCTGGGGGAAATCAGGGGCTGCTGGTGCTTTGTCGTCAAATGCACTTAACCGTCAGTCTGGGTCTCTGCCTTCAAAGTCACGTGGGGAAGAGAGGGCCCCCTGAACTGACTTCTCCCCTCTCTCCTCTCTGAGCTCAGGATCCTGCCTGTCTTGTGTCTGCTGGCCCTGGTGGGGAGGGAGCAGCCCTGGTGGGGAGGATCTGAGCAGGGCCAGGCTGTGTGGATATTCCCTTCTTTTCTCCTGCTGTATCAGCAGCAGCAGGCCTGGTACAGGGGATAGGGAAAGGCACACCCTGCTCTGGGCATCCCCCTGTCAGCACATTGTCTTTCCATGCGGCCCTTGGCCCTCCTTATTCCTCACATTAGTGTCTTCTCTGTTGCAAACAGGCTGCTTCCTACATGGTTCCCAGCCCACCCGTCGCGGCTCTGGTGTCACTGCCGCCAGGTTTACCTCCCCATGAGCTACTGTTACGCTAGGCGTCTGTCAGCAGAAGAGGATGAGCTCATACGGAGCTTGCGGCAGGTAAGGAGCTGACCCTGGTGGGGGTCCCCGACAAGGATATGTGGCTCCCTGACCACCTGCTGTGCCAGCCATGTCCTTGTGGGCCAGCCTCTGGCTTGCGAGGTGACAGCTTCCATACCCACACAGTCCCTCTGTCCAGGCAGCGGAGCCAACTTCCAGCAGTAAGCTGCCTCTGGGTGCTTGCTCCCAGCTTGCCAGGCTGATGCCCTTTGTTGTCTTGTGCCAGGAGTTGTACGTGCAAGACTACGCCAGCATAGACTGGCCAGCCCAGAGGAACAACGTGGCTGCCTGTGACGTGTACACCCCGCACAGCTGGCTGCTGGGGGTCGCCTATGGTGAGTGCGGTGCTGGCTGGGGTGGGACGGCCCTTGGCACGTGAGCCAGTGGTGGTGGAACTGAAGCTGCCTTGTACCACAGGGGCTCTTTAGGGTCTACTGGCAGCTACCGGTGTATCCCCTGCAGCTGGGATGGAGACATGGACTGTGTGATCCTTGGGCTTCTCCCTTCCTGAGAGCAGCAGGGCCTTGTGCCCAGGGCCTTGGGCCACTCTGGGGCAGAGCAGTTCCCATGCTTTCCTCAACTGGTCATCACAGGAGGAGTGGTGCAGCCTGTCACAGCAAGTGAATCTGGCCACGTGGGGTGGGTTTTTCACTGCGTGTTCCTTTCTTCTCCTGTAGCCGTCATGAATGTGTATGAAGCCCACCACAGCACCCACTTGCGGCAGCGAGCCATTGCAGAGCTGTACGACCACATCAAAGCCGATGACAGATTCACCAAGTGCATCAGCATTGGTCCGGTAGGATACTTACTGTTGATCGCTTAAAAATTTTGCTCTTTGCTCTGTGCTGAGCTCCCTTTGCTCTTTAGGGACTAGCTTGTGGCCCCCAAGCCTTTTGCAATTGTGGCGTGTAGCCGTAATCACCAGATCTTGCTCAGGCACAACTCCTGCTGCTCCTAATGCTAAAAAGCTTAATGCTAACAGGGCACGGAAGATGCAGAGGGCATGGGGACAGCTGTCTCCCTGGTAGGGGTACCTCTCCTTGTGGTCCAGGGAAATGATCTGAGAGGAAGCTCTGGAATAATCTCATGGCACCTGCCCCACTAACTCAGCTATGCTGAGTGACGCCACAGATGGAGCTGTCGGGATTAAGCCTGGGACCGCCTCTAGATGGCTTTGTGCTGGGTGGGAGGGATATATGTCTCTGGGGCTGGAAGAACCTGTATCCAGAGCAGTGACAGTGCTGTTCTCGGCAGATTTCCAAGACAATCAACATGCTGGTTCGCTGGTTCGTGGATGGGAAGAACTCCCCAGCTTTTCAGGAGCACGTTTCCAGGATCCCCGACTATCTCTGGTAAGTGCTGAGCGTGGCCTACGTGGCACAGCGTAGGGCTCTGATTCCTGTGGAGTGAGCACACCGTGGCTCCCAGCCCGCTTCTTGGCACTCTCGCTGTGCCTACGCTGCAGCACTCTGCTCTCTCCTTCCACAGGCTGGGCCTCGACGGCATGAAGATGCAGGTGAAGTGCTGTAGGAATTCAGCTGTGACTGAGAGGGACCCTGGCATGCTGGGGCAGCCTGTGGAATAATGGGATACCTTGTACACCTTGGGCCTGAGCTCCTGGCATCTTGCCTTTGGTGCCTGTTGGCCTTGTCTGTCTCACTGCCACTTCCCCTGGCTGTGCCAGGAGCGAGTAGTGTCTGTCCTGCTAGCTTGCCTCTTTGTGGCTGTGAGCTGAGGGAGCAGCTCTAGGCCTCCATTGCCTTCATCCTCATGGGTCCTGGGGGAAGGAAAGGAGAAAGACGGGCCCCTGATACTGCATGTGGATTGAGCTGTGCTTCTCTCATAGTCATTGTGTCCCTCTGCTCCTTATCGCTAGCCACCTCTCCTGTTTTGGCTGTGCACAGAGCAGGCTGAAGCAGCTGTTTCATTTCCTATTCCCTTGCTGTCCCCGAGCTGCTGCATCTGTCCCCTCTATGCCAGCGTATCAGCCATGATGCTGGGTGACATAAAACTGAGATGCAGAACGGAGGGAGCTAGTGGGGGTAATGCAGGAGGGATATCCTGACCCATAGACCCCACAGCTAGGTCAGGCTGCCGCCAGCACCTGCCCCTCACTATCTACTTTCTGTCTTCCAGGGCACGAATGGATCCCAGCTCTGGGATACTGCCTTTGCCATCCAAGCCCTCTTGGAGGTAATGCACCCCTCAGTGCTACATGCTGCCTTGGGAAAATGGTCTCTCCTGGCGTGTCCCCGAATACCAGCAGCTCCTACTGTGCATCCCCTCAGACCCGTGCTGTGCCAATTCTGGCATTGCATCGTATGACTGAGCCAGGCAAACACAAGTCTTCTCAGAGCGCACCTCAGCCGTGGTAGGCAGGGTGCCCAGCACAGCTGGTACAGCCCATTTTTGCCGGCTGCTTTTGAAGCAGGAGGCCACAGTGCTGGCTGCGTGGGTCAGGTTAAACTTCCCAGTTGCTGCAGTCTTGTGGTAAAACCCGGCCCTTCCTCCTTGCTCTGCGTGGCCCCAGAGCTTTGCCATTTGTCAGGGACAGTGTGCAGGTCTCCTGCTTTCCTGCACTGGGGCAGAGACAGCTATGGTAGGCATGCTTTTTGGAGGGTGGTGTGATTGCCCTGGTAAGCCCCTAACCTGATCATGCAAATATCTCTCTCAGTGATGCCAGCAACAGTTGGTTCAGTTCTCACTGGAGAGCTTTGTAATGGAAACAGTAAGCAGTATGAATGCAAATCTACAGAAAGGGCCATATGAAGGGCCAGGCATTAATGGCATAGATCAGCAGGTCAGCGAGGTCCCAGCACATCCTCCTGAGGGGCACATTTGGTGGCCACAACTCCTTGCTGACTGTGCACCTCTGTTTCTAGGCAGAAGCCCAGAAGATGCCTGAATTCACGTCCTGCCTCCAAAATGCCTATGAGTTCCTCCAGTTCACCCAGGTGAGCAGAGCCAGTTGGTGGTGTCTCTCACATGCTGGCTATGCAGACTTGGCTGCTTCTCAGAGCCCCGTTGGATGCGTCTGTTGCCTTCTGAAGAGCTCCTCTGAAGGGCTGGACTAGCAAAGTCCTAGGGACAGCCTCCTGTTTTCTGCTCCCTGTTGCTGGGAGCCACCTTTGCAGTTTGGAGAGGACCTTGGCTGGGCCCAGGGGTGTTTGGGTTGGCTGCCTGGGCTAAGAGAGGCTGGAAAACTGAGAGCTTAGGCTTCTTTGCCCTTCGTCCTGTCTGGTGCTCACACATGTGAGGCACCCTTCTGGGAAACCCAGACTCCTTGGCTAGTGACTGTGTGAGCTCAGCTCCTGCTGGCCAGGCCAGTGGCTCGGGGAGGGGGGGATCACCGTCACCAGCAGCTTGGTGCAGATGCAGTCATAGGTCTTACTCATGGTGCTGCCAGTGGGAGCACTGAAAGCAGACGGCTCCCTGGAGCAGATGCTCCAATCTGATGTCTTTCCCTGTCTGCCTCCCTCAGTAAAGGACAGGTGGTGCTTAGTCCCACACGGTTCTGCATCTGCGATGGTTTCAGCCCATGGTCCTGCAGCCAGGCACCTCCAGCCTGCCCTCACTTGTTTCTTATCTTCTGCAGATCCCAGAGAACCCACCCGACTACCAGAAATATTATCGCCATATGAACAAGGTACGATGGCTGGAACTGGTCTCTGAAGGACGCATGAATGGGGCAGGGATTTGGACAGCGAGTGTGGGAATGAAGGGCAGCACCTCCCCCCTTACGAGAACAGAACAGGTCAGGGGAAGGTGTTGAGCCCTCCTAACCCCTTTCCAGGGTGGCTTCCCCTTCAGCACCCGAGACTGTGGCTGGATTGTGGCAGACTGCACAGCAGAGGGACTGAAGTCAATTATGCTGCTGCAGGAGAAGTGCCCCTTCATAGCCAAGCTTGTCCCCCCTGAGCGCCTCTTTGATGCTGTGAATGTGGTAAGTGTTGCAGAAATTAGGGCCAAGGGAAATGCAGCCAGCTAAACCAAGCTAAAATACGGGAAGTCAAGGCCTGATAAGTTGTTAGATCTGGTATTACTAAGCTAGTCTGGTATGGCAACACCATATTTACTGTGATACAGAGCTACATATGTGACATAATGTAATGTGATGGTCCAGATTGGGCCTACCTGTCAATGTGGTTTGGGACCTGGGTTGTCTGCCAACCCCATGGACTTGTGGGTCTGACTTTGTCCTCACACCTGGCTTGGGGCCAGACTGGGGTGGTACTGCTTGTGAGCCAGTCCCAACCCCTCTTCCTGCTTGTCTGGCCAGTTGCTGAGCATGAGGAACTCGGACGGAGGCTTTGCCACATATGAAACCAAGCGAGGAGGCCACTTATTGGAGCTGCTGAATCCCTCAGAGGTGTTTGGTAAGGGGAGCTGTGTGGGGCTGGTCATTCTGTCCACAGTGGGCTGGCCTTGCCATGCCCTGTGGTTGCCTGGCTTTGCCCCGGGCCCTCCTGTGGGATAAGTGTACCCTGGGTCCAAGGGAGAGGTTGGCAGTGTGTGGCTCGGAAGCTCCCCAGCCTCTGCTGGGATATCAGGGCTGTTGCCCTGATATCCTTCACCTGCTGGCAGGCAACATCATGATTGACTACACCTACGTGGAGTGCACGTCGGCTGTCATGCAGGCACTGAGACACTTCTACGACAAGTTCCCTGAGCACAGAGCCCCAGAGATCAGGTGAGGCACTGAGATGAGAGTCGGGTAGGGGAGAAGACAGGCTGCAATGTCCCACGCTCCCTGCCATGGCTTCTGTTGGCACAGCCCCTGCCGAGCCTTGTCAGGGGTCTTGCCTGGACCTCTGCATTGGCATGGAGCAGTCCCTGCAGTGGCCCATGGTGTGTGCACAGCCGGGATGCTGGTGACTTCTCCAAACCAGAGGCCCTGCAAGAGGCTGGGGCTCAGTCTCTCTCAAGGAGCAGGGAATAGACTGGGATCAGGCTGGGGGAAATTGGTGGAGATCTGCCTGCCTCTTGACTTAGCAGTTGCCTTGATCTTGCAGCCAGTTATAGGTTGGGTCCCCTGCTTGCGTGCTGGCGTGAGGCGGAAAAGCACCCAACTGGTGCACAATTTGACTCTGAGATCTGAACAACGTGGCTGCCTGTCTGCATGCTCTTGCCTCTTGAGCTCTCTAATAATGGGACCCATCAAAGCCTGAGAGGGACTGGTGGATGCCCCTGATGAAACAGCCACGGAGTTTGATCTGCTTCTGAAGCAGGTGTCTTTTTTCCTGACTAGAGAGACTCTGCAGAAGGGCCTGGACTTCTGTCGCAAGAAGCAGCGAGCCGATGGGTCATGGGAAGGGTGAGCAGTATTCCCGGTGCCTAGTTTTCCCCTGGCTGCCCCAGTGTGAGAAGGACCACGATGGCAAACATTCCTGGCTGCCAGGATCTGGGGGAAGGGCAAGTAGGAGCGGATTCTCCTCTAGCTCCTGTGCTTTGCTGTCCTTTCCTCTCCCTCCAGCCCAGGCAGAGGAGGCACCTCGTGCATTGCACAAGACCCAGACAACCCACCTGGGCTAGGGTGGCTCCAGCTCCTCTGGTCCCAGAGTGTCTGCTGATGCCTGAGTGAGCTGGGAGCAGGTGCTGGTGGGACTGGGCATGGTTGCGCCATAGGGGAAGGCAGGCTGCACCTCTATGCCTGGCTCTGCTTTTGCTGTGAACATGGCTGTGTCGCAGCCTGCCTCTACCTGGGGCCTTGCATCCCTGACAGTACCGCTCTCCCCTTCCTCCTAGGAGCTGGGGGGTTTGTTTCACCTATGGCACCTGGTTTGGTCTGGAGGCGTTCGCCAGCATGCAGCTCGTGTACCGCGACGGGTGAGAAGGGGCTGTCTGGTTTCCCTGCCCCTACCTACCTCTTGGGCCGGGGCAAGACTCTGTCCTGGGGCTAGGTGGATGCCCTGGCTGCACATGGGCTCTCCTGCCCCAGGTACTGCTCCTCCCAAACCCCGTGCCTGTGATATGACCAGGGCACTTGCTGCCTGAGCCCTGAACTCTCGGGGCAGCCCCAGCTGTCGGCAGGGCACAGTACAGCTCCTGTTTGCAGCTGGGAAACATGGGCGTGCAAACGCTCCCTGTCCCCAGCCCTGTCTGACTCTGCCCCATCCTTGCAGGGCTGCATGCCGAGAGGTGGCCCAGGCCTGCCAGTTCCTCCTCTCCAAGCAGATGGCAGATGGCGGGTGGGGAGAGGACTTCGAGTCATGCGAGCAGCGCGTCTATGTGCAGAGTGCCACGTCACAGATCCACAACACGTGCTGGGCCCTGCTGGGGCTCATGGCTGTCAGGTACCACCTGGCCCTGAGTGCTAAGTGAGATGGGAAACGCAGGCTGGGTTGGGTGGCAGGGCTGGCACGGGCCCTGGGCCAGGCTGGTGTGGGCCATGCACCCAACCGTGTTTGTGACCTCGTTGGTCACGAGCCTCCTGCAATGAGGTACTGGCCTGCGCAGTGCTCCATGGGCCAGCGAGGCTCATAATGCCGGGTGAGGGGGGGCCAGTGCAAAGCAAAGGTCCGTCTGGATCACAACCGCAGGCCTCCAGCCTGGGAAAAGGTTGCCATATTCATAATGTCTGGTGTCTTAAGGTTGTGAGGTGCCTTCCCAAAGCACTCAGCGTGCCTGGGAGAAGCTCGGGGCAGCCTGGAGGTGGTTGAGTTCCCTAAGCACATGGATGGGGGTTTGCAGATGGTTTGAATAAGTGTGCTTGCATCTCTCGCGCGTTTTGCAGGTACCCTGACATCGATGTGCTGGAAAGGGGCATCAAAGTGTTGATTGATAAGCAGCTGCCCAACGGGGACTGGCCTCAGGTACATCTTCCCTCTAGTCTCTCCAAGGGATTCCCTAGTGTTGCTGATGTCCTGGGCATTGTGCAGCCATTGCAATGGCGTGCTTTCCCTCACCTGAAGGGAAGGCACGTCTGGCTTTTGGTGGGGGACTTCAGGAAGGCAATGAGCTCAGCACCGCATCCTGGACACACTGTGGTCCCCTGTCACCCATGCCATCTTGCTCTCTGTCTCTCTCTCAGGAGAATATTGCTCGGGTATTCAACAAGTCGTGTGCCATCAGTTACACTGCGTACCGCAATGTCTTCCCCATCTGGACGCTAGGGCGTTTCTGCCGGCTGCATCCCGACAGCCCTCTAGCTGGGCAGCTGCAATCCAGAGCCTCGGCTGAGGCAGGGAAGACTGTGCAGGAGGCCTCGTCTGCCTGTACCCGGGCCATTGCAGATGCCATGGCCTCTGAATTGTCTTAGACATCAGCTGCTGCCTGGCGCCATGGCGGTGTTTCCTGCATAGGACATCTAAGTGCTGATCTTAACACATGGACCGCTGCCTCTGCCAGGGAGGAGAGCTGCCGTGGTGCTACAGAGTCTCTGCTTTCTGTTGAACCTCTTCTAAAAATCCACTTTTAAAGGCTTTTCCCAGGTATATCCTCCCTCACAGGACGGGAAGTGAAGTGCCTTTTCAGACCAGTTTGGTGATCTGAGAAGAGAAAGCTGCCAAGCTGTGTTGTATTACACATCTAGACAGACTGTCTCTCATCCTGGGTAGAGCAAGGCTGCCTTTATCTTCCCCTCGTGCCGTCCGTGTTGGCTGTCTGTGGCACGAGTGTGGGATTTGGGGCCTCCCCTGTGCCCAGCATCATGATGGGGTGCCCTGCACAATCTGCTGAGCTGGCCTCTGTGCTATGCGTGCCAGTGACTGCCTTTGAAGTGCTCTCTGCTCTGGAGCCTGTGCTGGGAGGGCAAGGGCACCTGTCCTCCCCAGGACAGATGGGAAAGAGGAGTGCTTTGCTCAGCTTCCTTACTGTTCTCTCCCCCCAGCTGGTGGCACCTGGCTTCCCAGAGCCTCACAGGTGAACTCACCAGCATCATTCCCACTTTGAAAAAGGGGAAACTGAAGCAGAAAGCGCTGAGGTGGTGAGCGTCAGGGCAGTGCAGCAGGTGCCTCTGTTCAGGCTATGGTGCAGTTGGGCATTCACATTTCGTTGTCAGAGTTGGAAGTCGCGTTGACTGACAGGTTAATAAAATGCTAATGGTGATGCAAGTGGAACTTAACTGTGTGTTGGTCTCCTTATGGTCTGCCCTAGTGTGTGTCCCTAACGGAGGGGAGCTTGTGCAGCGATGTCCTGTAACTGGCCTGGGTCAGCTGTCCCCAGTGGTATGGGCACCATCTCCACCAACAAGCAAGCTGTGCTTGGAGCTTGTGCCTGCTTTGCCCTCCTCCAATGCCTTTGGCCCCAGAAAAATATAATCAAGGAAGCAGCTGACTGAAGGGGAATGATAGCTTCCCTCCACCTGCTGCTTACGCTTATGCGAATAAGCCCAGTGTGCAGTTGGCTGCACTCTCTTGGACCCATTGCCCACCAGGACCCCCAGTCCGTTTTTGCAAAGCTGTTCCCCAGCCAGCTGGCCAGCCAGGCAAAACACCGTATTTGCCTGGGTCTAACTTCATAGAAGAACTATAGAATTATAGACCTTCATGTTCAACCCATTTCTCCAGCCTCTGAGAAGTGGCTCTGCTCCATACCATATCCTTCGCCTGTCCAGAGTGGTAGGGTCTGCAGCCTTGCTGAGCATCCATTCCATCCTCTTGCCCAGGTTATTAGCTAGAAAAGGTTATTGAACCAAAGTCTACTTGGGCTGTTTTGACAGTCCTGTTTGCCTTTTCCAAATTCTGGACTCCTTTACACCTGTCTGTGATACTACTCTGCATTTAAAGCACCTCCATGTTCTCCATTACAAGCAGGAAGAGGGTTTTGTTGTAGTTTTGATTTTGTTTTGTTTTTAAATTATTGTAAGGGAACTTGACAAAACCAGTGTCCTTTCAACATGTTATTGTAAGTTTGTTTTTCTTTTATTGTATACAGTTTCTTGATACCTAATGCTCCGAGCAACATGGTGTCCCTAGGAGTGCTGCAAAGAAGCTGTTTTATCACTAAAATCCCATTTTCATTCTAAACACTTTGGTTGGTAATGGGCCAAAGATTGTGATGTGAGATACCAGTTAGCTGCATTTATGCCCTGTACGGATTCTTTTGTTTCTGTCGTTGCACAAGATCAGACGCAGGGAGGGGCGGTTTCTAAGCTTTCTTCTAGCTGAATTGGGAGATTCAGCAGTCATGTATCTTGGGAGGATGTGGCTGTTTGGATTTCTACCTAGGTTTTGGCTTGAGAACACATTTCCCTTTAACCAAAGAATACTAAGGCTGCCTTGCAAATTTCATAACCATAAACTGCTGAATGTAATTTATTTTCTGTCCTCCCTTGGGGTTCCAGGAACTCTTCACTTTCCTTCAGTTTCAGAGCAGGAAAATGTTCCCTTTGCTTTGCAGTGGGAGGATCATGGTGAGTAGCATTGTATCACATCAAGCAGAGATACTGAGCAGCAAATAGGTCCTCTCTAGAATCACTAAGGTTGGAAAAGACCTCCAAGATCGTCGAGTCCAACCGTCAGCCCAAACCCCCCATGCCCACTAAACCATGTCCCCAAGCTCCTCATCTCCACGTCTTTTAAATCCCTCCAGGGATGGGGACTCCACCACTGCCCTGGGCAGCCTGTGCCAAGGCCTGACCACTCTTTCAGTAGAGAATTTTTTCCTCATGTCCAACCTAAACCTCCCTTGGCGCAACTTGAGGCCGTTTCCTCTCGTCCTATCGCTTGTTACTTGGGAGAAGAGACCGACCCCCCCTCGCTCCAACCTCCCTTCAGGCAGTTGCAGAGCGCGATGAGGTCTCCCCTCAGCCTCCTCTTCTCCAGGCTGAACACCCCCAGTTCCCTCAGCCGCTCCCCATCAGACTTGTGCTCCAGGCCCTTCCCCAGCTCCG
>VZTQ01009904.1:7432-18390 GCA_013400755.1 Pelecanoides urinatrix
GGCCCCCGCGGCGAACCCGGCCCCCGGAGCGCCGCCCTGCGCCGCCGCGCCTGCCGCCCCTCAGCTGCGCCCGTGCGGAAGGCGGTGGCTGGCGCCCGGCTGCCAGGGAGCCGCCGCCATGTGCCCGTCGGTGCAGAGAGCAAGGCCTCCGGCTGAAGCGGTGTTGGCGGCACCCTCGACACTTGGCCCGAGTTCACCCTCACAGAAGTGAGATTGGAGGGCTGCGGGGTTTGAGTCAGGATGAGCCTTCGCCGCCCCCCCGCCCTGTACAGATGGATGACTCTGTGCGTAAGACTTAAGCTGCTTCAGGATGAAAAGTGCGGACTGGTGACAGTTTGTGCAATGGCTGTTGCGGGTCTAAGCTTTCTAAATGTCCTTTCTGAAAGATGTTAAGTTCATAATACGAAAATACACGAGTAAATAGCAAGTAGGGGTTACTTAAAAAATAACTATGATTTCTGTTCTTTTTGCTGGGTATTCAGATGTTACAAAAAGTAAATTCATGACTAGATACCATCAAGAGCGCAATAGCGNGTTTTGAATTTAGTCCCCAGCCGGCGGCGGAGCGCGGCGCCCGGCCCGCCTCGGAGGGCGATTGGCCGGTGGCCGGTCACGTGGGGAGAGGCGGTGGAGGGTTGGGGGCTCGAGCTGCCGGGGTTGGGTGGGCACCGGCCATATTGGATCGCGGCGCGTAGCGCGCCGGTCGGCTAGGTGCCCGCCCGTCCGCCCGCGGCTGGGCTCCCGCCCCGCTAGTGTCGGCTTGGTTCTCCTGTTACTGCCGCGGCGCCGCGCCCAGTCTCTCTCCTTCCCGCTCCGCTTCCCCCTGTGAGTCGTGCGCGTCCCTCCCGCCGCTCCGCCATGGCGGCCGCCACGCCGGCCGTTACGCCGCTGGGGCCACGGAGCCGGGGCTCCGCGGCCGCCGCGGCGCTGAGCCCCACGCACATGTCCCGGCTGCGGGAGAAAGAGGAGCTGCGGGAGCTGAACGACCGCCTGGCCGTCTATATCGACAAGGTGCGGAGCTTGGAGACGGAGAACAGCGCTCTGCAGCTGCAGGTCTCCGAGCGGGAGGAGGTGCGCGGCCGCGAGGTCACCGGCCTGAAGGCGATCTACGAGGCCGAGCTGGCCGACGCCCGCCGGACGCTGGACGNATAGCAAGTAGGGGTTACTTAAAAAATAACTATGATTTCTGTTCTTTTTGCTGGGTATTCAGATGTTACAAAAAGTAAATTCATGACTAGATACCATCAAGAGCGCAATAGCGCGGTCCCAAGATTTCCACACTTGCAATTAATTGATTTGTGCTGCTAGATTTTGCTTCTTACTTACTTGTCTTGATTCAGATGTTTGTTTATGGGCTTCCTTGTTTGCATTTACCTTAAATTTGATTTCTGTGATTGCTGTAGTTTTCCATTAGCAAAAGAGAATTTTCTGTTTGGGCTTTTTTTCACTAGTTAGGCCCACTTGCCATTCTGACTTTAGTCTTGGGATCACAGAGTTTGTCAAAGGATCGGGGAAAAAAAAAGAGCAGAGTTGTTAATCCTGCTCTACCATCGTATAACCTGTTAATTTTGATTTTCAGTTAAATACACCCTCAGCCCTGATTGTTCATAACGAAGAAGATGCTTCATGTGTGAACCAGCATATTGATGTGTTCATGTGTCTGCAGACAATTCCAGTATCTTTTGGGCTCTTAACTTGTTATTTAAAAAACAACCCATGAGCTTCTAATTAGTGAGTCTAGTTGTTCCTGTGGTTACATCTCGGTGCCCCATGAAGGTCTTACATCAAAGAGATTATTGACAGTGACAGGGAAAGCAAGGTGTAGCTGCGGATGGGCACCAAAATAACTTGACTTGGAAGTCAAACCAGGAATTTCCACCTCTTAGGGACTTCATGGAGGAAGATAACAATCTTCTGCCAGCTTCTCAGAAGAGTGTATGTGGAGGATTGGTCTCAAGACGCAATCTATGGTAAATTCCCTTTCTGTGGCTGTAATCTGGGCACATATGTGAACATTCTTATTTGCATTTTGCTGTGATGTGATACTTAGCAAAAACGTGATGATCAGGAGGGGGCAGGCACGGGGGCAGGGAATTGGTCTTGTGCTGTTGGTATGACCTTTTAGTAAGAGTGAAGTCTTACTGCTTGATAGTCTGTCAATACCCATCTCAAACAGATCATCTCTGTACAGCACAGAATACAGATTATAGTTCAGGACAAGAACTCCTGAATAGTTTAGGAAAACAAACACTTAATGCTATTTAGGGCTACTAGGTCCTACATAAACTCGTATGTGGCTATTGTTGTTTGGTGGCAGACCTTACTATGGCATGCAGTTTTTTAAGTTGTCTTTGAGTATTTTTAAGATGGATATCTTGGGGATATCTAAGCTTATCTGTAACTCTATTTACAAAGTCTTAAAAAAGAGCAAAGGTTTTTTTCACCTGATTTGGAGCACACTCCTTGATAGCTTCTTTCTTAAAGCTGTTAAGTCATATTATACTGGTTGTCATAAAGATCTCAGTTGGTAAGGTATCATGAGAATGTATGTTCTCTTACCAGGATTTTCCTTGCCCTTTCAGAAAACTGAAGTGTAGTGTGGTGTATCCACTGGCTGTAGCTTAAATATGGGTAGAGTAACCAAACTCTGTTTGGCTAACAGAGGCACCTGAAAAAAAACGGGGAATTTTCTGGCATGTTTGCTGCTATTGTTAGATTCTTGCAGAATAAACTTTATTTTGCCCTTCTTTGCAAAATATTCATCCTGATCATCGGGGTGAGATTCATCTCATCTACCCGTGGTTGTGAAAGGTTGCTGGTGGATGCAGCGCTGAGCCAATCTACCAGTGTGCTGCTGCAGAAGCAAACAGTGCCATGTGTTCCCATCACTATCTTACCTATCGTTCTGACTGTTGTCTTGGTTGTTCAGCGAGCTAACTTAGATCATTAAAATGGCAGAAAAGTGCTCACTACTTCTGCTAGTTTTCTGTCACCAGAGAAGTACCCGGACTTGCATATAGGAGGTGACTGAGAGCAAAGGGGAGAAGTACGCTGAGTGGGGACTGTGTTGTTTGTTAAGCTGCAAACTGCTTGGCTTAGGTATACTGGTAGCCACATCGTAAGAGTCAGATTAGTGGTGGCTAGGTATTTGGTTCCCTTTAGAGTCAATGGAGATAAATGGTAGGAGAAGTTGCTCTCAAGATGTCTTGGGTCTGTGGAGGGAGCATAGATGATTCACTGCTTAGTTGGCTGAAGTTGGGCAAAATGATTCATGGTCTAGCTGGTCTTCCTGTGCTATTTGAATATTTTTGCAGGTGTTAGTCTTGTTTCCCCAGACACACGTGCAACTCTGCTTGGTCTAGTTAGTATAACATTCTTCTGAAGTGCTTTATCCATTTGTTTTAGTCCAGTCATCATCTTTCAGTCCCTTGCCTAATTAACGCATCAAACTGAAGCTTCTAGTTACTTTAAAAGTGCTGTAGGACTCTTCTTATTCTTTCTTTATCAAGAATAATTTTAAGACCCAGTCACCTGTTCGATTCTATAATTTTTCTGACTTAGGTCTCATACATATGGTGTGATTTCCTGAATTTAAGTGCCCAGAAGCTTACTTTGTTCACATTTTTAATTCCTCAAGAAAAACTGCATTTGTTTCTATAGTTGATACTACTGTACAGATGGTGAACTTGTTGCATACTTTACTTCTTACTGCCTGCCATGCAGTGGGTGCTGCTGTAGCTAAATAAATATGAAGGCTTCTCTTGATATTTCAAATCTTGAAGAACTAGGGAAGAAAAAGTGAGGTTAAAAAAAAGCTGATGTCCCTATTTCTGAGGAAGGGGTGGGGATATGATATGCATGATTGTGAAAGTAAAGGGAGGCTTGTGACAGGGAGAAAGAAAATAAGCCAATATAAATTTATTGTCTCAAGAATGTATTGTGGAAAAAAATCCATGTACTTTTGAGTTCACGCATATAGAACTCTTGGATAGCTCTTAGGAGGTAGAGAAGAGGGAGATCTCATCTCTGCCCCAATTTGTGAAAGAATTGGGAGAACTTACTGATTTAATAGTATTTCCAGTTCATTTTCTCTCTCCTGATTAGGCAAGACTTCACTGTATGCTTTGGCATTGTGATAGCTGTTGTAGAGACATCCCTCTACTTCCCTCATTCCTTTAAATAGTATGCTGAATTGTGATTGCCATGTTTCTGCAGTCAAGGGCTGTAGAAGACATGAGCAGTAGTTCTACAACAGGCACTCATGCTGCTAATTGAAACTGGTCTTGGGAACTTCAGGATCCTTGCTGTGGCTTCCATAACCACCCGTTTTCTGTGTGTGTGTCTGCACAGTGAACTGAATTGAGAAACTGATCTAGCTGGAAAACGAGCTGTGATCTTGTTCACCATGCTGTAGTACAGGCACTGTTGGCCTGAGACAGTAGTGCAGGAGAATGGCTGGGATTCATGAGTACAGTGTGCCTTCCTCACTGTTTATAGCAGGATAGCTGTGGCTGGTGGTAGCTAGGTTAGTATGGAGACAGTCCTTTCAAACAGAGGTACCAGATTATCATTAGGTTCAAATTGGTGGTGGTGAGATGAGGAATTACGTCTTCAATGAAGATGTGTCTGTGAGTGGAGGACTAAAGGCACTCTGGACATGTAAGCTTCAGTGTTACATACAAAAAAAGTCCGTGCAAATGGATTTCCAACTACTGGACTCACTCATGAATAATGAAGGTGAAACCAGGTAGTTGCCTGCAAATAGCTGGATCCTCAGCTAAAGTCTCAAAGTGTGGGATGATGCAATTAGCACCAAACTCCTAACTGTTGACTTTAGGTAGAGTGCTCTTCCTGCAACAGAGCAGTGTGGCCTTGGTTGGGACTTCAGATCACTGCAGATTTCATGTTTCTTAAGAAAAGAGCTAAATAGACAATGCAGGCAAAGTAGTGAAAGACATGATCCTTAGGCATTTCCTAATGTCATCACTTAAGTGGCAGATACATGAGTAGAGCTCTGAATGTTCCATGACTCCAGCATCCTACAGATTGAATGAAGTGGCTGCTTTTGGGTGGAAGTGCATCATGCTTTCACTGTTTGCAATAGCTGCAAACCAGGGAAAACTGTAGAGCCAAGATGGTGGAGAAAAAATCCTGATGTGTAACTTGAGCAATTAATGTAACAACAGCTCACATTGTGAGGTTTGACACAGCTGTGTTACCTAGTACTGTTGAACTAGGGCAGGTCAGTAACTCAGGCTTGCTGTTACTGTTGTGTTCCTCGCTCTGCTTATGGGTCAAGTTTCAAGATAGATTTCCATTGGTGAGGTGAATGTTCATTATGGGGACTTATTTAAGTGTACAGCAAGTCAAAATCCTGAGCTGGACTTGTCTGAGAATCTGTCTTGTGAGGTAACTGAGCTATGTAGGAAGCATGAGCTGGTATTAATGCTAGTTCATTTAGGAAACTCCTTGTTTACATTTGTCTTTGGCAGGCTGAGGTTTCACTGTGGCAGTTTTCCAGTGCTGAAGTACAGCTGCTCTCCTTTAAGAGGAGACAATGGGAGAAAAGGAACTTTGAAGGAAATCTTGTGGTTTACTGAAGGTATTGGTAAAGCATATAATGGTCATTGGTTATCAAGTGTTTTATAGAGTGCAAGCATTTTTAGTAAATGTAATTGTGGCAAGGAACTAGTTTTATGCATTTTTAATATTTAAGAGGTTATTTCTCTGGCTCTCTTGCTTTGTATCTTCAACTGGTCTTCCTGCTCATCCAGATTCTGAAATTAATTTCTGTGGTTGGATTAGGCAGTAAAATAAACATCAGTAATAGCTTGAATCAGCCTGTGGCTTGAATTACTGTGCGAGTGTGTGGTACTCTGCAGCTGGTATCCTGAGCAGCTACTCAGAAGAACCATGTTGTGTTAGTGCAAGCAAAGTTGTAACAACTGTTCCAGGATTTCCCGTGGTGCATATGTGGTATGCTGTAATGAGCTACAGGAAGGGTTTTGAGGAAGCTGACTTGAAACTTTCCAAAGCATATTTTCATTATTGTAGGTGATCTAGGGAAGTGAGGTCAAGGTTCGTGGCTGGGGAACTGCTGAGCTTCAATCTGGAAGCCATCACTGTTCTGATGTGCATCGCAGAGAGAAGTAAGGAGGGGAGTAATTACCTTGTTGCACAATAATTTGAGCAACTGGAATGTAAGAATATAACCTAAGTTATTGAAGTGTCTTCCATGTAGTGTAAGACATAACAATGCAAGGAAAGATTTGCTTTAGGGTTAAAAGTGGTCTCAAATATGTGCACATAATGATAATATGGTAATGGGCAGTGACTTGTTATGTATGTATTGCATGTGTAAAGGTTCTGCCTAGGTTGCTGGTTAGAGTAGTGGGATTCACATGGTTGACTGAGCTCTTCAAGAAGGGTCACTGTTGAGCAGTAAGTGGCTGGAGATGATGTATGTTTAGTGTTGATTTCAAACACTTAGCAGCTGTCTCCAGTTAAACAAAATGGGTGACATGAGACAAATTGAAACCAAGTTACATACATTTACTTACAGGAGAGGCAAGCTTGTCCAATTACTCTTATTGTCATGTTGATGTATATACAAAAACTTGAATGCTTTTAGACAAATGTTTCTCAGGTTATTGTAAATTAGTCCCTTGCAAAACATAACCTTGTTCTTTTGTCTACCATAGGGCAAAAAACATGGAAAACTGACTGCTACCTAAACAAAACACAAAGCATTAATGACTATAGTTTGTTTTTTGATTTTCATATTTCTCCAACTGGAGTGGAAAACCAGCTCAGTGTGCAGTACCATGTACTTTTATATGGATGTAAATATAGGCTGCATTACCATGAATTACAACATTTGTGTAGCTATGTCATGAATTGGCTGAAAACCAATGTTTTTCGAGGAGGGTTTGGATGATGTTGGTAATGCTTAGCTTTGTGAGCTGACTCTTAAGTACTGGCAGAAATGAGTGGGTGGGTGTGGGAGGTGAGAAACATCTGTAGGGTGGTGGTATCCTGCACTTGGCCAGTTTCAAAGGAACTTTAAATTACACCTGAGATCTAGGTACTGAATGGAAGGAGCAATCTTCCTGCTTACTTTGCATTAAGTGTGTGGTTTGTCTGGCTCCAGAAGGCCAATTCAACTTCTTAAACTGGTAGAAAATTATTTTTATCTCTTTTCTTGTGTGGCTTTTCTACTGAGTTAGCAAGAAATTTAAGGAGATTACAGGAAATTCTAGGTTATTTCATGAACCTCAGGGTTGAGGGAAGAAGGGCGATTGTGCAAGAGGGTGAAGAGGGAGCCTGCCTCTTTCTGTGAGCTGTTCAGTGACTCGGCCACTTTACTGAACTGCAAACCAAGTGGTCCAGGTAATCTCACCAAAGCAGTGATTGCCCCTTGGTATCTGTATTTGAGAGCTTTGAATGAGCTTTAAATGAGCTAGTGCAGGTAACGAGACACAACTTAACCACAGTACCTTATAGTTGTGTCTGGGTTTATTTACTCTGTTTTACAGGTTATTAAGTTTTGGGAATGCTGAGCAAATTAACCTGCTTAGAAATCTGTGCCTCAGCTTGACTGCCTCTGGTAGGAGAAATTAGCTTGTTTAATGGTGAGCTGGGCAGATGTACTGCAGCTCTCAGGGTTATTTGTACTCCTGAAAGTGGCACTCTGGAATGCTTACTGCTGGCAGGTTGCTTGAGTAATTGGAGTGTATTGGGGAAAACAGATTGCACTATTTTTGTTGTGATGTGTGCTGAGCTGTTTCTGAAGTGTATGTGGCTGCAACTCTGTCAGTGAGACCTGTACTGGTAATGCTAGGTAAAAGTCAGACTGACTTCTTTATACTCCATAGTGTCTTTGAGTTAAATGTTGTAGGTTAAATTTATGAAGTGCAAGTTTTCTCTGAACTACAGCGAAAATGAATGGGATCTGGCTCTTTTTTGGGCAGATCCTAGTTCCTATACTATTTTAAAATAAATTACAACTCCATGGATAAGAAGATCCACACACTTTGAAGTCAAAAGAGAAAAACAAGCGCTGCTTTGAAGATGCAAGTCAGCAATTATTTCTTTACTTTTGTTTTTCTTTCTTGGGCCCAACTACTTGCTATCTCTCAGAAATTATTAGTAATTACACTTTTTACCTCTTCCCTTCAGAGAGCCAATCTACAGGGGAGACGCCTTTCTTCACCTTCCCTTCCCCAACAAGGGCATGGGGGGACCCCACCATGGGGTGGGGGACCCTATGTGAGTTGGTCATCAAAAAAGGACTGTCATGGTTTAACCTGGCAGGCAGCCAAACACCACACAGCCACTTGCACACACCCACACCCCCTCCCCCCACTGCCCAGTGGAATGGGGGAAAGAATAGAAGGAAAAATAAAATTTGTGGATTGAGATAAAGGCAGTTTAATAGAACAGAAAAGGAAGGGAAAATAATAATAATAATGGTGATAGGATATATAAAATGAGTGATGCACAGTGCAGTTGCTCAGCACCTTCTGACTGATACCGAGCCAGTTTCCGAGCAGCGGTCACTGCTCCCTAGCCTACTCCCCCCAGCTTATATACTGAGCATGACATCATACGGTATGTCATAACCCATTGGCCAGTTTGCGTCAGCTGTCCTGGCTGTGCTCCATCTCAGCTTCTTGTGCACCTGGCAGAGCATGGGAAGCTGCAAAGTCCTTGACTAGCGTAAACACTACTCAGCAACAAGTAAAACATCAGTGTGTTATCAACATTATTCTCACACTAAATCCAAAACACAGCACTATACCAGCTACTAGGAAGAAAATTAACTCTATCCCAGCTGAAACCAGGACAAAGGACTACTGTTCTGGCTAATTTCCTAACACTACAACAGGAAGGTGTTTGAGTTTTATTTGTTATTTTGAGATGTAGCTTTGGCCTCCTTTGGAGGAAGAAGCTAGCTGTTGTTGAGAGGCTGAAGTTCTTCCTGGTAAAAATCACTAGGTGTAAGGGTGAAGTACATGTTGTATAATTTGGTGTTTGTTTTTATAATTCACAGAGGCTTTTTTGATCATTTCATTTCTTTCCCATATTCCTTTAGGGCTGGGATGATACTACTGAGTTGCTGAGATTTTGTCTGGCTTTCAGCATTTAAAATGTTGAGCTCCAGTTTCTGTTTTCTTTCTGCAAGTGTGTTTGGATGAGCTGTCTCATAGTTAGACAACTCATAACACTAACAACTAATAGTGCTTAATTTTAATTCTTTTTTTTCTCCCTTCTGTAACTTCAGTTGCATTAAATCATAGGATGGCTTCACAGCCAATCTTGTTGCAAACAAGCAAGGAAGAGGTACTTTGGGCTAATAATAATGGTAGTTCCTAATTTAGTGGTATAGGTAATGTATTGGGTTTTAATTATGTTGTTGCTAGTCTATACTATACATCTTTTTCTCTGTTGCCCCAATTGCAAGAGCTCTCTTCTCAGCTGCCTACCAGTTTGTAATTGGTAGAGATATTTGCAGTAAAAAATTTAAAAAACAAGGTAACTTTAAGGTATGTGGGGAGTCTTCCTGTTTTGGAGTCCAGGATATTTTGGGGCAGAGTGGGGGTAGGCACGCTATGGCCCTGTGTATGTGTGACTTTCTAGTTTCAGGATCCAACTTGATAGGCTTGGTTTCAGCATGAAGTTTCGTGAGAGAGCCTGCATGAAACAGTTTCTCCATGTTTTGAATCAGGCTTTCTCCAGCAGTGATCAAACAGCAAAGGCCTGATGTGGAGAGATTTTATTACAGATATGCCATAGAGAGACACTGTTCCTTCCCTTTTTCTCCTCCTCTGCCATACAGCTTTCTTGCGTGCTGAAGTTCCTGCGGGGGGGAGGGGAGGGACAGGACAGAGGCCTCTGGTGAATAATGCAGAGAACTGGAAGTAGGAGTCTAGGTGGCCAAAGCCTAAATTCTGTGCTTTTGTCTGAGCTGTGGACCCAACTGCTCTGAACTCTTGGGCATAAGAGGTGGTATGTAAAATGCCATGGAGGGACTGGAGCATTGAGCAGCAGAAATGAAAACAATAGTTGAGTATAGAAGAGTCTGCAGGCTCTTGCAGTTTACTGCTTCGGTGAGTGTGGTGTTACTCAACAGGAGCAGGATTAGCTAGTGCTGCATCCGTTACGTAAAGCCTGCCATCTTGTGGCTGTAGTGCTAAAACAGCCAAACATTAATTTTATTTCTGAGATGTTTTTTGCAAGCCTTTGTGCAAACACCTCTCTTGAGCACGACATTAATCGCATATGCTTGCGTGTAATCTTGGAAAAGCATCTTTTAAATTTAAGAGTCTCTCCTTTTAAAATTATGTGTTGATTGTGTGACATTAGTCTCATTTTGCTGAGAAGCATTGTTATTGTTTCTTGTGAGCAGCACAGTGATTTAAAAAGTAGTGAATGTATTAATTGTTTAATGCTTTTGAATCTTGTTCTTATGAATCTTTATGCAATTTTCAGTCTCCTCGGTTTAGTGTTGTGAATTCTGATTTCTTTTTCCACTTCTGCAAAGAGAAGTGTGAAAACTGAAGGAGAATGTGCTAGTTGTTGTCTTACTGAACCTGAATCTGTCCATTCCTGTAAAATAATCATAGTTTGATTACAAACGCCTAGAACTTCTATATGCTACTGCGCTTACTAGAGAAATGTGGGTATCCCAGAGAGAAGAAGAAACAACTTGAAGGTGGAAGAGCATGTGTTACATATTTAAACAAAGCTGCTTGTGCCATCTAAAGGTCAACAGTCATTTTGATTCCTAAGTATGGTTTTCCTTTCCCCTATTTTTGATAGCAGCTTGTTGTAGCGTTATTTGTGAATAATTAATTTAGGCTGAAGAGTGTGGGTTTGTGTTTATGTGGCATTACTTTACTTCTCTCATTTGACTTCTTTGTTTGCATATGCTGTTTTAGAGGACTGTCGTGGTTTAA
>VZTQ01009906.1:0-57710 GCA_013400755.1 Pelecanoides urinatrix
TTTTTTATTTTTTATTTTATTTCCCTGGAAGCCTTTGAAGCGGATGAAGAATGACTTTTATTTACTGTAAGGTACAGTAAATAAAATTAAACTATAAGTCACTTCAACTTCTTTTCTGTAAGACCCTGAGCCCTGTGGGAGCAGGACCGCCCTTTTCAAGTTTAAGAATGCCGAGGGTGTTGCTTTTCTCTCGCTTTCTACTTCCAGCACACTCAGGGAATACCTAGTAAGGCTCAGAGGTTACTGACTTGGGGCCCCTGAGAGCCTTTCCTAATGTTTTTGCAGGGCTAATTCCACCTGACTTCAGGAGTTTTCAAAAATGCTAATGGTAATGGAAGGTGAGCATTTTTTTACATATTTAATCCCTCCTTTTTGGGGGTACTGTAGCAGATGCACAGCAGGTGACTTGCCTCCTCTTCCCCCGCCTGATTCTTGGCAAAATGTGTGCTTTTCAACTTTAGCATTTAGTGTTTATCACTTATATTTTGTCATTTTAATAAATATAACAAATTGCAAATACGCAGATGATATCCTTCCCCTAAGGAGAATTGTTGTACAAGTAGCAGAAAAGCAATGGGGAAAAACGAAACCTTAGGCTTCATTTTGGCTTAAGATTTACAGCCTTACTAGTCTAGGTCAACGCTTCTGTCGAGAATTCCCTCGCGTGATTTCAAGTGAATAGTGTGTAATTACTTTCCTAGAAGAGCGATAATTTTCTAGTGGACAAAAACTCATTTAATCAGTGGTTATAATGGCTACCTTTAATAGTTGTTTTGTCTGCTAGAGAAGACCTGCAGGATTTTGTATCTTGTTTTAAAGCATTCTATCACTATACCTGTTATGCTAAAATGTATAAATAGAAGTTATAAAGACTCAGACTTGCATATATCTAACACAAAACCACCTCAGCTGGAATGATCTTTTAGGAGAGGGAAATCTTTTCCTCAGTTCCCCCCAAAATACAGCAAATACAACAGCTGCTGCAAAACCTCTATATGTTCTCTGACCTTTCTGCAGCACTACACAGTTGGCATGACGTGCCAAATTAAGCCTGTTTCCCAGGCAGTATTTCAGTGGTGTCTCAGGTGGGTAGGTAGAGCTGGGCTCAGCAAGGAGATTTTCTGGGTTCCCATTAAACCGGGAGGGCATTTCATGGGTCGTTTGCTCCTCTCTTGGTACTCTCTCTGTGGCTGTGTACTTTGGGTGAGATGGAAATTGCAGCGTGTTTTAGTAAGTCTGCCCCCCCTATGGCATAGGCTTGGCCTTGTTGGAAATGTAATACGAGGAAAATAAGGAACGTATGAGTACCAGAACTAATGAAGCAAGGTTTCCTAGGGAATTATGTCTTGGACGGATTCTCCGGTGCCCTGAAAGACAGTAGTGGTACAACCAAAATACTACTTCCCAGAGCGTTTGCAGTCTTTCCCTTGCCAGGGGCTCTCCAAATACTTAATAAAGTTTCACTCGTCTAGAGTCTATGCTAATGGCTTTTTCTGTCTTCCTGTATCAATGAATTGGGTATCGTGTTCATGAATGTATACTGGCTAACAGAAGGCTTCTGTATTGCAGACTAACCGCAGAAGATCACGTTCTGGAGATGATGACAGCATGGAGAAGTGACAGCATGCTCTGAGGAAGAGCGGAGTGACGTTACTTCATAGCAGAAAAAGTATAAGGTGATTAGACGTTGGTGCCTAACATCTGGGACTGTAACAACTGATTGCAGTCCCATACGTGAGAACAGTGGGAGACACTGTTAAAATATTTATAAACAAGTCTTACATTTATAACCTGTCTTGTTCAAAGAGATTGGAGGTACCGGGTGAAACTGCAGGAAACATATTTGTCTTCCAGGTTCTTCTGTTTCACTTTAGTAACTGCTCTATAATGCTCTTGAAGTTTCCTAAGACTATTTAGAACTTTAAAAACCTTTTGTTTTGATTTTTTTTTTCCCCCTTTAATGTTAAAAAGCCGCTTGCAGCTCTAAGGAGCTGCTCTACTTACGAGTACAGTTATAGTTCTTTATTAACTATCTGGCTAGGGCTTACTTTATCTAGACAATTGGAGTTGGATCAGGACCTTCATATTATGCTGACCTTCCTAAGTAACAGTATTAAAACCTGCAGAACATGAGGGCACGCTATAATTACTGTTTATAACATACATTTAATCTGATCTTATATCTGAGTGAATCACACTGAAATGTTTGAAGTATATCCTGCTTGCTAGGACAATAGTAATGTCGGGGAAGGCTAAAAGGTGCTTTACGTGGCAACTGCTTTTTCTTCTACTTGTTTAACCTGTGAAATATGTTCATCTGATTCGTGTGATGAAATGTGACTTTCTATCCTACATATCTTTGTATAACCACCAGTGAATGTAAATACAATCAATATATCAGGTGGGAGAAAAATAACTCGGTTCAATNCCCATTCCCTTCAGCAACATCAACTGCATGAGTTGGGGATTCTTCATCATCGAGGACAAAACATCACTATCTTTGCTCTGTATACCTTGGCTCTTCAGCAATGATCTGCAATAAAAACAAATTATTATTGAAGTGGAAAAATGTGTTTGGATGTGAGTCAGAAGTACCACTTTCACTTGTCTTAGCTACATTAACAAGGCAGTTAAATCTGTTAACCTCTCTAGGAAGACATTATTGCATCAGATCAAGATTTCTGTGCAGATAAGAGAAAACATTTGCCTACAATACAAGTTAAAAAAAAAAAAAAAAGAAGGGATTTCTGTGAAATAGGTCTCTCAAGTAAGTTTCTATTAATTTTGAAAGACAATAACCAGTAGGTTCATCCTGTATCTTGCATGCTTCAGGTGCTTCCTCATTTTGCTTACTAGAATGCTGTCTGACATATGAGGTGACCAGGCACATTCCCATCTGAGTGAACAACCTTAGCTCCCAAATGTCCTCAAACGGGCCACACTGGGAACCAGATGCTGTCCTTAAAAATATACTGGTATGATTAGAAGTTGATGGAACTGAAAGACACAGACATAGTGGTCTTGTGGGGTCTAGTTTGCCTACTGTGGTATAATGGGTACTAAAGAAATTATTAATAAACAGGTCCCATCCTTAGCTTTCACCTGCGATAATGGTGCTACTTTTTTACCCTGTGGTAATGCTAAGTAGCCCAGGCTTGTTACCAAGGCAACCTTTCAGAGCATCCTTCTGCTTAAATTAGGGGTCTGCAAGCACTGAAATATTCTGTTGAATACGGGATATATACCTAGATTCATTTTTCTTTTATTGGGAAATAACAAACTGAGCATTTAATATAGGGCCGGCTATTAAAAAATGGGTTTGCAGTTGCTATGCATTAGCGCAAAGCCGTTTCTGAGGTCCAGCTATTCGGGATTTTGCAGATGGAAATCATAGACAATACTAGAGCAATAATATACGTAATTCATGACTCGAGAAATATGTTTTGGAAATGGAACTTAGACCTCTTTTTTTAAGTTGGGGAATATCTAGTTAAGATAGAGGAAACTGAAACAAAACATTATGTTTGGCTTTTAATGTGCGAACTTTGTGGTAGCTAAAACTAATGTTAATATAGATCATAACCAGGTGCAGAGGACTGATCCAAATAGCCTGTGTACTGTTTGAGTTTGTTCAGTGGGCTGTGATAATTTGCACAGTTAATGGATTACTGTTGGTCTAGCTGTGCCCGCTTAATGCTAGCCTTGTGGTTCATCTCCGAAGGTCATCGGTTCATCCCGAAGGGGTCCATAATAGACATGTACAATGGCCACTACTGGACTGTCTAACTCTCTCTTAATACTCCTAGAAGTCTTTCAAGCAGCTCTACAAAATAACTCAGTGCATTATTTGTTGTACAAAGTACATGTGCTTAAGCTATACAGTAAATTAACAGCATGGTGGGATATAGAGACTAGAAGAGTCATAAATATTTTTTTGTCAAATAAATAGATAAACTATATATTTCCTTCCCCCCCTTATTGTTTCTGCCATGCACAGATTACTTAGAATTTACTTGCTTATGCTTTTGTTATCTTTATAGGTGATCTGACTCTCATTTATGCTTTCCTGCTTTTTTTTGTCTGTTTTCCCTTTGATTCTCCCCCCCCCTCCCCCTAGTCCTGGGCAAGCTATTTCTTGCTTTTAGCCTTCCCCTGTCCTTCAAAAAACAATGGGAAATGTATTTAAAAACCCTTTTTTGTAGGAGATGCCTCATTCTGGACGATGATGACGTCTTTAGCATTTAATTGTCTTTTGAGCTTGTTGTCCTTGATAAGCTTGTAATTAAGCTGCTTCAACTTGTCAGTTTGTCAAAGGCAAAATTAAGATTGGCCTGTAATGAGTCAAATGCTTCGAGTATTCCATGGATTTACCTATTTTTGGCAGAACTACCTGATATGCTAGATTAGTAAACATTCCTGAGATTAAAATATAGAGAGGACAGAACAGTCTAAAGTTAGAGAGCCTGTCACTTTCCTGATTTAGTCACAGTTTGAGACAGCTAGCTGCACATCTTTTTTCAGAGCTTATCAGACCATCCATTTGTACTGTTTACCTCAGCCACACAGAAATGGGAAAGAACATTCAATGAGGTTTTTATTAAACAGTACATTCTCGCTAGCTTGCAGAAAAACTGGGCTTCATTAGTGAGACAACTGCTGTTTTCTGAATATGGTGGAAGTTTTTTTGTCTCTTTTTTTTTTTTCTTCCATGATTCTGAAGGAAGAAGCATAAACAAGCTTATGCCTGTTTTTCCACACTGTCTTATCAGCAAATAACAACTGACCCTTCCTTTATTACTGCTCTGTGGGGGAATATAATGAACTTGTTTTGGACTTTGGGTCTTCCTTCTCCTTATTCCCCAAAACTAATTTCAATTAATAATGTTCTGCTGTGACTCTAAAGGCAGACTTTTCTTGCTAGTGCTGCTTCTTCACACCATACCATACTTTCTGTGTGGGCCGGGACTCTTCTCTTGACTTCTAATATAAAGCCTATCTGATGATTTGATTTACTGATTAATTCTTTTCTCCTGTTATGCTTATCTCTAACTTGCATCTCCTTTTCCCTAAAGTTTGAGAGACAATTGGTTCATGTTTTGATTGCCCCAGACTTGCTTTGGGTAAGCTACAGAGTTTCAGACTTGGCTATATGTTGTACTTTTACTGTAGTGAAGGCTTGGCAAAAAAGTAGTGATCCCTGGTGCCCTAAGCTTTTGCTTTTAGATAATGCAGATACACTGTGTTGGTGCTTAGGAAGAACATGTGGCTTAGCACAATCTACCACTGTATTGCTGGAGGTACTTACCAACTTTTGAGGAGAACAATTTTTGTGGCTTTAGAGTCTGGGATCCTCTGTTTTCTGAAGACAGAAATTAGTCAAGAGCATCCCTTTGCTCTGAGTCCCCCTTTAAGCCAATATGCAAAGTGAAAACTGTCAGTTTATTCTCTCCTGGTGCCAGGTTCTTCTCTCCTTTGTTCACATACCCGACTTCCCCTGATGCATTTGCAAACATCCTTTTCCGTTCTACCCTAACAGAAAGGTCCCAAAGCACAAATCTGAGCTCCAGAAACATGCTTATAGCTTAGTCATAAACATACAATGTTTCAAACAGCTGATTCAAAAAAGGCCATACCTATTCTTAACGAACTTAAATGTTGGGTAGCAGCTTCCTCTGCTTCAGAGCAAATGCACCTATTAATTACTTCTGAAGCACTTCTCACTGCCCTTTGGTCTTTTTTATTACACTTGAGTGTAATACTACTCTTCAGTGGTCTGAGAACCACGCTGAAAGTGTTCTTTTTCTTTGTTCTGTATTTTCTTTCTTGCAGTCAGAGATGGCAGTTGGCTGTCTTGAAGAAGAGGAGGGATTGAAGCAAATAGATTTTCAGTTGTTACCAGTTCATTTTGGCGACTCGCATTGCGCTCTAAGGTGGACTCTTCGTTTCCCAGCAGCTTGCTTGCAGTGTTCTAACTGCTCATCTGCACATCTCTCATTCTGTGATTACGTCACTGATCTCCTCTGTTGATGCCCTTAATACTGACTCACTTTGTATTCATAAATGCCTATGAGCATTATGATATTCCTATTATCCACTACTTGGTAATGATGCTCTTTATTCCTGCTGCCCTTGGCTCTTGTTAGCAAAACTGCTTGCAGGAGTTCACTTCTGATTAATATTTTTTTTTTGCTGGATGGATCCCAGGTTCTTCCATGCTCCTTTGCTGTACTTACTGTTGTTCAAGTGCCAAGGCCTTGAACATCACATTCAGTAAGTCTATATGAAAACCTTCCATTTATGTGAATAGAAGCCAAAGAAATCGTTCAGCATATAGGAAAGCAGTTACAGTGCAACTTTTGTCTGCCTCTCTTGGCCAAGATATTCAGGAATATCCGTCTACCTTGAAGGAATTCTGTTTTACTTCAAGCTGTTCTATGACCTTCAAAATGCAGTGTTCCATGGAGTGTCCCAAACCAACTCTGTAGGTATTTGTGTTTACTTAGCTCTGGGAGCAACAAACAGCTAATTTGCATGTAGATAAATGTAAGGTGGTGAATATATGAGCTGAGGAAGAAAACAATCAGCTTCGCAGAGAGAGATGTGCTTTGAATTGACCATTTCAATTTTGGAGCAAGATCTTGGGCTTATGATAGTTTTGTGAACAGCTTGATTCTCAAGTAGTGGCTAGAAGAGGGGAAATTTTTAAAAAGTAATAAAATAAGGCAAATCAAATTTTAGGAATTATGAGGAAAGGAATAGAGAACAAAACAAGAGACACTGCTCTCCCACCAGGTAAGCATGGTTCACTTTTCTATTGTAGCTAAACAATAGAAAATTATAGTACTAATTTGTTAGCTTTAAATGGCTCAAATGGTCTGTTAATTAGAGCTTTTGGCCTCAAGGTTCCACAACTCCTACTGTCCTTTCAAGGGAGCTTGCAAAATAGCTGTGTAATTCACATCCCCAGAAATATTCTTAAACTTGAAAAAGCATTTCAGACTGTTCATTTTGCAAGTCTTGTTATTTATTCTTTAAAGATGTACAGGACAAAATTGAGTAAACATTGAGGAACCCTGGTGTGCTCCAGAGGCCAGTAAAACACCACAGGGCCATTTCGTGATAAGAATAGACCTTGGTTTGCTTTAATTTCCATTGTTTAATCATCTTATTTACTGCAAATGTACGTTCAGAGTTCCTAGGGCTGGGCTCTTGTGAAACATTTCTCACCACTGTCAGACAGAGAATTGTTAACGTTCCTTGGAGCCAAATTATAGACTTGCTGTACTCTGCATAATGGAGAAAGGAAGTAACAGAACTGAAATAGACTTCATTTGTGATAGAGGGGTGCACAGGGTTTCTTACCATGTGGTCTTGCTGGCTGGCCTCAAGAAACAATTATTCAAAACTGCAAAGAGGAATCCTGCAGCATTACACCATCTCAATTTTAAGGTTTGCAAACTTGTGCAGCTAGTACGGCATTAAATAGGGAAACAGTTATGTACCTCTTCTGCAAGCACAGTCTTTGTTCATCATGCAGAATTTCAGGCTAAGCTTGCAAAAAGTCCTAAACTTCTTCCTTGATCTAATGCACAAATATTACATATAAATGGAAAAGCATATTAAATTGAGCATGTCCAACACTGACATGTACATGGCAAGCATATATAAAAATTTGTGAAGTAGGAATCTGAATTAAAGGTCAAACTCTTTTGATAACGGAATATGAAGTCAGGATGCAACAAACTTAGTACAAGGGAAATTTTTGCAAAGTTTCAAGTGTGCATAAATTGAAAAAGCTGCTGTTGTTTGAACATAATCATGCTGTAACTTAAAAGCTTATAAATTGCAATCCAAGCACAAAACCTTTTTTTTTTTTTTTTTTTTAAATGAGGTATGTGCCTAGAAGATTCTGTCATCTGTAGGATTCTATTAAAGACAAACTTGTTCTTTTCAGCAAGTGTTTGAACACTGACCTGGAGGGGGTTTCTGTCAGAGCTCTCTGGGTTATTCATAAACTGGGCCCATTCAAAGAAAATGTGTTTCTAATTAACTTAACAATCATGTATCTAAACACTGCCCACAGGTAGGTTGGCCGTAGAAAACAGGGCCCTCTATCTGGCCCTCTAGCCCCTACATATCTTCAAATAACATAAACTTTCAGTACAATATTGTGGCAAATGGGACAATGACAGCAGAAAGATCACAAATAAGGGAAGAGAAGGGAAAGGTAACTTTGCAAACACCATGCAGAGAATGAAATCCATGCTGGAACCCCAGGTATATCTAGTGGCAATGTTGTTTGGGAGACAACAGCAGTGTCTTCAGATCCTGCTGAAGTGAAGCCTGGCATTTAAGACTTATTTAGAGAAGATGCTTCATATACCAATGTCCTCTGGGAACTTTTAGACAAGGCTCCCTTGAGGGGAAATTGTGTGGCAGTGCCACTCTGTTTTAGGTGTATGTGTCAGAGCTCCTCTTAATTGTGCAGATAGCTAAAAAACTTAGTTGTTTTAACTTTTAACTGGGTTTTGCTTCCGTACTCGGGTAACAGATAGTAGGCATGCTTGTCTGCACGTGCAGCCCTGCTCGGTCCCTGGGCAGCTGGTGCTCCTCTGCTGGTGCAGACAGCGCGCACCAGGTAAGCCTGTACAGACGGCTGAGCACAGCGCTGTGGGGGCAAGCACTGGAAAACCATGCTGTGGTAGAGAAAACAAGCAAGACAGTTCTTAGAATAACAAATTTGTAGTTCATTAAGCTTTTTTCTGTGGGTTTGATTTATTAAAAAAAAAAAAAAGGCTTTTTTTTTTTTTTGAAAAGCATTGATACATATTACTGTTACAATTGATCTTTAAAGAGAGGTTGAACTACAGTACCAAGTATCTGGGCTCCAATAATATACCTCACATGCTTAGATTCAGTTAAATCCAGTATTATTTTGCTTTTTTTGCTACAGCAATGCAACTAGGAATGTCAGGCATATACTTGCACAACACTGGGACTGTTCATTTGGCCATGCTATCATCATCTCTTTAGAAATTGCCCTAGGTCTGCATCTAGCAGTCTCTCTCACTTGTTCTGTAAATATTGGCCTTATCCAGATTCAGTGTTGTTCTGAGATTCACAGGATGTACTAATAGCAGATAAAATACTGGCTCCTCTATGACCTTTTAGGTGGCTTGAATTTGGATTTGTCCCTGTAATACTTCCTTACTGCATGCATTTCTGTGTTCCGTGCCTCAAAACCACGTGAATTAGGATGATGTCTCTTCTGCCTATTATCAGTGCTTACAGGATTTGGGGGTGGAGAGAATGATATTATACTAAGACTTCAACAAGGTCAATGAAAGCTATAGATCCAGAAATAAGTGATGACATTTTTAAAAATCTTACCCAATATTACTGGTTTTTTTAGAAACAGCCTATAATGGAGAATAATAGCAATGTGTTTTCAGCCAGCAAGTGAAAAGCTGTTTGTGAGAAGTCCCTTCCCTAAGCTCTATGGCATTTGCTTTGTTTCTTAACTATGTTTTATCTTGGAAGTGTTATATCTTGAGGAGTCTGTATAGCACAAAGCAGAAGAGAGATGATAGTTTCTGGAATTCTGAATGGCAAAACAAGCTATTTGCAGTGGTAATGCAGGCAACCATTTCACTGGAAAAATCTCATTCAACAAGGACTCGGAATCTGCAATTTGATTATTTTGAGACCTTTACTCACAAATGTAGCCCAGATGAACGTAGTGAATCCTGAACAAATAGCTGTTTGCAAAATTTACTACTTACCTGTTAAAAAAAACAAAACCAGAACAACCCCAAACCCACAAACCAAACACAAAAAAACCCAGAGAAAAACCCAAACAGACCAAACACAAAACCCCTTCTCTTAGGGGTGGGAGGAGGATAACAGCTCAAGTGTCCTGCTTTCTTGAAATTATAGGAATGAAGTAGGAACTGAGTAGTTATAGTTCCAGACTGTACTCTTTTGTACCAGTATGACACTTTGTTTTCTGTATCAGTGTGGTCAAGATACACACTGTGAATTAACAGATGTGAATCAGGTAATTTTATCACCTCATATTGGAAGACTTTGCTGTTGTGTTGCACTTTCTTTTGATAGATCAAGGCAATTAGAGTGTAGCCACTGAAGTCACACAGGTATTTCAGAACAAGCTAGATGTTCTGTATATGCTAAATTAACATTTCAAACGTGGAGCAAGATTCATTTGTCAAACATCTTTGAGCAAAATAAGCAAAAGCTGTTCACTTAATCTCTGATGAAGTTTATGAATTAAAACCAAACAAAACTACTTGTAGACCAATAGACCAATTAAATACATATGAAGGAAGCTAATTTAACAGAACTGACACGTGCATACAAATTTTCTGTTAGGCTCTAATGTGAAGTTTTTTAAGGTCTGCTTTAAACGATTGACACTCAATGTGTTTCAAGTATACTTTGAAAGCACATGCAGGAATTAAGTGTGTCTGCAACCTACTCAAGAAAGACTCCTTATAAAGTGCTAAGAGAAGTGGTTGAAACAAAAAATACTTGAAATAGGTACACTAAAGATGCTGTTTGGCCTGCAGAAAGGCTAGATGAGCAATTTCTACACAGAGAGTGCTGGAAGGAGACAAATTGTGGAAGATGATGTGTGTGTATGCAGGAATGTATTTGATTTTTCTTTCATCTGAAAGGATCACCTATTTAATTAGGCCTAACTGTGCCAAATGGAGCAAGAATTGCTACCCAGCCTTCCAGAATTATAGCCAGGGAAATACTTAAGGGGAGGGAAGAAGAAATGCTGTACCATTAACTTGTTTGATCTGGTGAAGTCATATCTAATCAGGAAACCCAAAGCTGAAGAAACTGTAGAGCTGTTTTTTCATCTAAATCTGCAGGTCAATTCTGAAAACAATGCAAATGGATACATTTGAAAAAATGAGTGTCATAAATGAAATTCTGTAACTTACTGCTTTATGGGAAAATGACAGTAGTAATTTTTGACTGTTGGTAGCATTCTCTTCAAATATAACAAAGAAATGGTTAGTGTGCCATTCATATATAAGTAAGGAAAGACAGAAGGGGAATCTAAACCAACCAAACTGTTTAAGGATTTGTTGGTGATTTTGAGACCTAAAGCAACTTTTCAAAGTTTTGAAATCATGAAATTATTCTATGCAAAATGACAATGCTTCTTAGCACTTTATTTGCTGTATTTTACATAAACAAAATTGTCAACAGATCTTGGTTGCCTTTTCTCATGGTAGCTGCTAAGCACAAAAGACTGACTGTGCTTTCTGCTTGTAGTCTGCACTACCTGCCCAGAAATGATACTCTTGGTTCTCAAATTTTAATTCACAGTATATTGGTGGCAGCATCAGCGTTCATCAGAAAGTCCGTAGGCAAAATAAGACATAGTGTTCTTCAGGGTAGTCTGTTTCATCTAGGTCTGGTGGTGTTCCTGCAGCAGGCAATACATAGCAGCTATTTCTTGCACAATTTATTGTCTTAGAAAAGGTGATTAAAAGAATGTTTATCAGAACCTACTTGAAATTAGATGAGCTGGACTAATAACATTAATCTTGATAAGGTTCAGGAACAAACAGATGAATAAAGTGGTATTTGTGAGGCTTTATGCTTGTTTTGTGAACTCAGCAACTGAACACAAAAACATGATCAAAAGCACCCTAAGGGGAAAGGGAAAGTAACTCCCATCAAGCAAATATTGTGTGGTGTATTGTAACTTCTATAGTCATTTTGTATTGTGTGATAATATTGTGAATACCAGTTGAGTTCTATCCTTACAGACAGTGTAGGTACAAGACCAATTATGGTTTGATACTCATAAGTAATTACCAACAAAACTGAGCATATGTTAGTGAATGTAATGAACCAGTAGAAACTAAATATAATCTATAGTTATAGTATGGTTAGGATTCATAGGCATAAAGGACTGGCAAAATCTCTGTAACAGCTCTAAATCAACTACAAGTAGCACAGACCAGACCATTAAAACTGTACAATATTGCAGATGATACATCTGAAAGATAATATTATTTTTGTATTAAAAACCCTTAAGTTTTGTTTGAGATGCTACTATAGCTGCTAAAGTGCACGGTTAACCTCCTAAAGTAGCTCTGCTTTTTCCTGAATAGGTTGATCATGAAGACATCTATGTCGATCAGAACTGTACATTTTTCTGCAATACCTTAGCTGCATACAGAACATTAACATACTAAGATTGGTTTCTTTCTGAGATAAAGAACAGATGGCTATGTTATGTTTAGGGATATACCTTTTTGTCTCCATTACAGTAAGTCTCCTTGGTGAAAGAGAAATCAACAGAGGTACCGGTTCAGGTTCTTATGAGGTATAGCTGCAGCATGCTGAAAATCTAGTATCTTGAATTCCTCATCTTGTGAGCAGTCTAGATTTGCAGGGGGGTCCTGTAATGCTAGTGAATAGATCACTGGGTGCAACTCGTCATGCCCAGAAGTGGTTCTGTGTTTCAAAACATCTGTAGCTTGTTGCAGCTGTGGTACCAGTGTCTGTCTTTTTTTGTTGGAGTCATGTCAAAGCTTTGATTTTTGTATCTTGCACCCTTGTCAATCAAATGGCCATGTTTGCTGTAATGACCCTCATTTTTGTCATAGACAGCATCACGGCAACATCTTGTAGGGCTGCTCTAGTGTGGCAGGTAGCTGCTGAAATCGGCCAGTGCATTGGGTGAGAGGAAATCAAAGCGCTCCCTAGTCGCATCTGCTCGGAGGCACGCTCATTTGGGTTGAGGAGTTGCTGTGCCGCTGGCACAGACTGTGACCTGACTGTCCTACCAGCAGCTACTGATAGTACTCCATTACCTCCTGTCTTTGACTAGCCAGATAGCCTACAGTTTCACTTATCGCTGCACGCTCAACAGTTACAACATTTCTGACTGAAATACATTTTCCCCTTTCACGTCAGGTAAATCTGATGTTGTATCACTGAAGTTGGTGAGTTTTGCTACCTGAAAACTTCTATTAATTATGGCTTATTCACTCTAAGATTCTTGGACAGAAAAAAAAAATCTATTCTTAAGGTTTTCCTCAGTAAATGCTTGCAATTCCTCTTATTTCATACAGCTTGAGCCAGGGATAACCCTGTTCTTTGGCTTGCAGAGGGATCAAACCAGGATCTGAATGCACCACCTACTTAGATGCAAACCTTAAGAAAGATCTTAAATGCAAACTGCAGCAAAACTGAAGTACTTCAATTTCTTCATGTATTTTCTTTTTAGTTTGCTGAGGTATACTCAAAACACCTAGATATCTTCATAGTCCGAGTATCTTACTGGCTGCCAATGTAAAAAGATAGTATTTGTGGGATTCTATTATAGCACAATGAATCAAAAGGCAATCTAGCAGGCTGGTATATAGAGATCAATATAACATTTCAATAATGGCATCATTATATACTGTGTCTATAAAGATACAACAAACTGTCAACATGAATTCTGAACCTGAGCTGAAAGACTGGTACATGAATAACACTTCAGTACATGGATGGAGCTTGAAAAGGCTATTGGTTATTTTAGAAACCTGACATATCTATTACATTATAGTCAGTGTACAGATTAAACCAAAGATATTTACCTTCTTCTTTGATCTCTCTGACTTCTTGGAAATGTTCTTTACTTTTGTATGGAGATGATATAAAACCTTGGGGGGAAAAAGGAGCAATACATTGAATGGGTAATTGAATTGTGTATATTAGTATTTGAACTTCTCATACAAGCACAAAAATTAAAAGAATTGTTTTAGCATGACTTCAACCAATGTTGAATTTGGTACTTTAAGACTTTTAATGCTAAGCCCTCCACAGTTCTTTCTCGTTCAAGAAACAAGGTTTGGAAAAAGCATTAAACCCGCTATGCTTCCACAAGATATATATTAAGAGCTCAGCTGGCACTATGCTGAAATCCACAGGAGTCTTTCCATGGATTTTATATTTGAGATTATGCCCCAGATTATCTATGTTTATTCTCTAGGTTGATTATAGACAAAGGCAGAGAGCAGGCTGCCAGTACTGTACCCTGGCGTGACTGTCCTGCCGCTCCTGAGCACCGCACCAACAAATAGGGAGTTGGAGTGGTTTCTTCTTTCAGAGGGAGAGTCATAAGAAATGTTAGAGCACTGTAGGGAAATTCTGAGTTAACAACATCTAGATCAAGCTTTTGAAACCTGATTACAGCACAACAGTAACCTGGCAATGTTTGTACTTTGGCCTTTGGAGCTAACAGACTAAATTTTCTAAAGCAATTAATGAACAAAAAAATGCCGCTATTAAATGCAGCTCACCCTCCAGTTGCTGCTCTCTCGCGTAGGGCATTGAGGAGACAAACACTGGAGCTACAGTGACAGGAGTTGAGAGCTCTAGTGGCTTTTTCCTCTTGTGACAAGCAAGGCCTGAGGTTTAGAGATTTTTAGCTTAAATCTAAGTGTGTTGTCCTGTCCTTAGCACTGATGATAGCAAAACAGATTAGTATTGAAAGTAATGTATTTTTTGATTAAACAGACATGAACTTAAATTCCAGGAAAACTTTTTTTTCCCCCCCAGGAGGGTAGACCTGCAACTGACTAGTGAAAAAAGTCCAGTCCCTGGCAGTCCCTGCACAGTAGGGTAATAATACAAAATTCACAGAAAACTTATTCTGCGTGCTAGCACAACTCATAGACTTACTATCAGTCTGAAGCATGCTAAAGATCAGTAAGGGGAAACAAAAAATTTAAGTGATAGCAATCCACAAGAAGAAAGGAAGAGGTTTCTTGCTGAATAAAACTCTGATCCTAAGAACTCTTTTTGCAAGTCTTTGTAAGATGCAGTGTCAGAGCTTTGTGTCAAAAAAACAAAACAAACAAACAAACAAACCCAAAGGAAAGAAAGAAATTGGCGTGATGTCTTTATCTCATACTGTTTCTGTACACTCTTTGCATAGTTTTTCCCTCCATGGGTTTTTCCTCTTGCCAGGAACAAACATGTATTATCAAGAAAGAACAAACTGAAAAATAGGAGAAACAGCAAGAATCTTTAGGGCATTTGGGTGTCAGGCTGGGTGTCAACTTAGCAGTTGTAATCCTTTTTGTGAGCTGGTGTAATTTCATTCTGTTTTCCTTCCCCCCTGCCCCCACCCCGTGCCTCCAAGAAGTATTCTATACTAGGAGAGTATATGGAAAGGATTGGATCTATTATTTGTTGGCTGAGTAGCTTGATTGTACACATCCAAGCCACCAAGAGTCTGGGAGTGATCTTCCCCTCCATTTAAACATTACTCACATCCCTCTCACCCACCTTGGCATAGCAGCAGGTGATGAGCACCAGGGGCAGGAGATATCCTACCAGCAGGATGGTAATCTTGTACATCTGCTTGGCTGTTGAACCATCTGCCCAGTGCTCCCAGCAGAAGGAGCTGTTGGGTGCTTGCTGATGACCACTCATGAGGGCCTGGTGCTGGGCTACAGGGATGGCAATGAGTAGAGACAACAGCCAAATGACACCCACGCCAAGGGCAGCGTTGCGCTTGCTGCGGATGCAGGGTGAACGCTTGGCATGGACCACAGCAATGTATCTGTCCACGGACATAGCCACCAGAGTAAAGATGCTGACCAGCATTGTTGCCATGGCCAAGTAGTGAACCCACTTGCAAAAGAAGGCACCGAAGATCCATTCTGGCAGGGAGTAGATGGTGGCCTGGAAGGGGACGCAGAAGAGCAGAAAGGAGAAGTCTGCAATGCTCAAGTTCAGGATGAAGATGTTGGTAGTGCTGCGTGATGAGCGTCCCCCAGGCCGGAGACGCCCCAAAACAACCAACACCAATGTGTTTCCCACCATTCCCAGGAGGAAAATCAACCCAAAAAGCACTGGTACAATCACGACCTCTGGGCCACTGGAGGTTGCTCCTGACCAGCACGTTGGGGCCTGTGTTTGGTTAATCTCAAGGCTGCACTTGTTGATGTTGGCTCCGAGGGAAAGCTCAAAGTTGTCTTCCTGCTCCTCCATGGAGCCAGGCTGCTTGGAAGGCAGGGAGCAGTTGCTGCAGCCCTGACTGCTATCGGGCAGGTCTGTGTTAGTGGTGGCCAGAGGCTGAATGCTTGGGTTTTCCAATGCTCTGTGTCTTTCCTTTGGGGAGCAATTTTCTTCAGATGATTCTTTCAAGCTCTGTCTGCCTTTGGTGCAGATTCTTCCAGGAACTGGCAAAAAAGGGGGTTGAGGAATTTTCTCATCCAAGAGGTAAGTGCAGGTTTGGCAGTGGCTGCTGAAGAAGCTCTTGTGGCAGAGGAAAAGTCCGTGCCAGAAGGGCTGAGGATGAAGCTGCCCTGGAAGCTTGAAGCAGAAGCAAAGCGGCTGCAGCTCGGCTTCCTCACGCCCCTCCTCTTCTGCTTCCCTCCCACGCCAGTCCCTGGATCTGCAGCTGTCGTACCTGCTCTCCTAGCTCTGATCGGAGCTGTGGCAGTGAGAACAAATGCTGTCTGTGACCTAAGCCCTTCAGAATATAACCCCTGATCAGCTCTGTTCCCATACATTACTACTCACGAGGAGGGGAATAGCACAGCAAAAGCAAGTTCTCATCCAAAGGGATGGGTCGAGCAGCAGCTGCTGAGTGATAGCGTGTGCAGTTCTGTGAGGAGCAGCATTGGAACTGGCTGCATGAAGAGAAAAAAGGCTAAAATATGTTTTTTGTCAACAGAGCAGAATTTTTTTGTTTCATAGTCTTTAATGTGCTCACATTAGAGCATAAAGCAATCTGGATAGTTGTGTTTTCAGCACAAAAAATGGGTAAGCCTTAGATTCAGCAGCTGGGTCCTGCTACTTCTTGGATATCTGCCCAAATTCCTTAGTGCCTGAATATTCATGGATCTTGTTGATCCAGCTGTAAAGAAGTTCCAGGTTCAGGCCAGTAGTGCCAAGATCATCTGCACTGGAAAAGGAAAGGTTCAGTCTCGGTAGCTGTGAGCAACTGTAATACTCCCTGTAATACAGAGATATGGATTTAAAAAAAAAAAAATTATTAAGGAGTAATAAACTTAGTTATTGTGGTTTTGATGCTCACTTGTAGAAACAGTAGGTATGTTTTAGAAGGTACTAAGTAACTTAGGTTTAATGGTATGTTTCCTCATATTTCTTAAGAGATTCTGTGAACTCTACAGGCAGTAAGGAGGGAAACAAAGTTTAGGCAAACATTAACAGTACCTGAACACTGATTTATGTATGCAGGACAGCCGCTTGCATAGAAGAGTACACATCTCTGTTTTCAGTGGTTGCAAGTCTAGGTACTTGGTCAGAGTGGCCCACCACTGGCTTCTGTGGATGTGGGAGTTAGACTGGAGGGAGCTTCTTAATTTTTGAAACAAAGTTCAGTGATTGAGAATTGCCCTGCCTTGTGACTTGTCTCTAAGCTCTTGCTGAGAGAGGTGATAGTGCTGCCTTCCTTAGCCTGCTCTGATACACTTGTTTAAAATCTGTTATAAAGCTAGACTCCTTATTTCCCCCCCATAGTTTTGAGGCTAGTTATAGGGTGAGGTGGGAAGTGGCCAGGGAGTGAAAGATGTCTAAGTTGCAATGGAAAATGTATTTACCCTTGTTGCATGCCAGTGAGCAGATCACCATGGCTGGACCAGCTACCTGGATGTCACTTGCATCTCTCTGTCTTCTGTGGCCCGGCTGCCTCGCCTGCTGTGGCACAGCACCTCGGACACCATGAAGTCTTCCAGTCCCCCAAATCTGTCTGTCTGCTGGGATCTCTGCCCTCAGCTTGCAGACAGCTGCTTGCACTGCACCACTTTCCGGGACCCTGCAAGCTCTGGGGTTGTGCTGCACATTTGAGTGCCATCTACTGGCATTGCATCTCCTTCGCTGCTTTCAGACAGCTCCTGAGGCGGTGCTTGTTCTTTCTTTCCCTCAAACATCCAGTCCCACCGTTCAGTAATGAAGTCTATCTGCTATGGTTTTCCTCTCATCCTTGTGCACGTACACACCGTTAAATCATGAAACTTAAATATGCTTGCTTTTCCTTTTGTGATAAGATGTGACCATTGTAAGGTTGCTTCTTGTAACACTATTCCTATAACTTCATGTAACATTTTAGAGAAGGCTATTGAAGGTGATTTCAATAGCTATTGCTGTATCTTAGATCTGTTTGGGTTTTGGTTTTTTTTTTTTTTCCCGTTTTCTTAGTGGGCAGTCATACCAGAAAGTATTATTTAAGAAGCACCTGTAGCAATCACAGTAAATGAGAGCATGCATTTTTTTCTTTTAGTGGGTTTGGGCAAAATAATAAAACCTGCAGCATGAGTGGTTTCTACTGCAGGGGATATGAGACAATGCATGCAGGAATTTGAGAATTGCATGCGTCACCTGCAGAACAAACACAGCTTTGCAGATCTAAAAGATTGCATGGCACTCTAAGCAGAAAATGGGCAAAGGACAGCAATGTTCTAGCAGTGAGAAGGGAGAGATCATAGGATTATTTAGATTTGTAAACAAAATTTTCAAAATATCCTAAATTCTTGCAGAAGGGACATCACTGGCTTTCTTCTCCATCTTCAGAATACTATTCAAATTTTTTAAAAAAATAGACTGCTCCAGATTTTTTTGCAGATTTCAGTGAGAGTGTCATAACTGTGGGAGTGGAAGGAAAGGTGAATATTCTGGATGGAAAGTGGCAGTGACTTGCTGAATTAGACATCCAGTAAACTAGGTGCAAAACCTCAGCTTGCTTTCACTAGGGAACTGAGATACTGCAAATCTGACTTCAAATGGAAGCTGGCTGGTGTGGGAGTACTCCTGGCTGGTTTTAGTTGGGAGGAAATGATTTCCAGTGGTAATTTACACGCTTTGCTGAAATCTTATCCTAAAACCATGCTTACTGTGGCATTCAAAAGTTCCAAAAAATGTCAAGATTCCTTTTTTTGTTTCCCTCTTTCTGCCACTTCTCAACTGCTTTAAATGGTGTGTTTTTGACAGGGAGAAATCCCCTGTCCTTGAGAATTCACAGCCCAGATACAGTTGGTAGGGAACTGACCATGCTGAGACAAAGTACTTGCCATAAGACATATCCATTAGACCAATTAGGAGATGAAGATCAAGTCACTTTATTGAGCGCAGGAGCATAAATAGCAAGTGAACCTGTAATGACTGATTTGCTGGGAGCATCCACATTGTGTGTGGTACTGCAAAATTCATGGTATTTCACCTGAAAACCAGAAACAATGCACTGTGGATTGAGCTGCATGAAATATCTCAGGTCTACAAATTCTGCTGTTCTTTAGAAACTCTGTTGTTTCCTGGATGATGACAATAAACATTTAAACACGAGTAAGAGGATGTAGGAAAAGGAAACTGAATATTCTCTGTGGGAGGAAAAAAAAAGGTAGAAGTCTGACAGACATTACCTTGATCAAGACTGAACTGGAAGCCTGACACTGTTGCCTTTGTCTGAGTTGATGTTGGGCTAAATGAAAGCATTGGACTCGCGTGCCGAGTCCCTGACTAAACAGACATCAGAGGTATCTTGTTGAGAGAGGATAACTGGACCCTTATGGATGAATTTGCAGTCCCACAATAAGGAGAAGAGAGGGAGAGCATCAGCCTTAGGAACAAGGGTAGGGGGGAAAAAACCCCAAAACATTAGATGGTAGTATTTATATGGTAACATTTTTAGTCTGTGTAGATACAAACTAATTTGCCCATTTTCTGATTGCTAATGGGTGCTTCAGCTCCTAATTATACTGAATATCAGGTATGTTGCAAATCACTCTTACTTTTTTGATAGCCATGGTTCAGCTTTTTGATACCTGTGCATTAGCTCTCTAAGCCTCTTGACTTTTGAGTGGAAGGAGGGCACTCAAGCATAACAGCGAGCAAGAACCTCACTGTCACACTTCTCTCCCTCACTGGAGAATGTGTGTTACATCTTAGATCCATTTAAAAGAACACAAACAGGCATCCAGCCCCAAACGTCCAGTTTGTGGCTTTGAGTTTGGCATCTGTCTTTGTATACTGTGCTCTTCAGAAGGCTGACTTGGGCTGAAAGGCCCTTTAGGCTGAGTGACGAGCTACCTAGATGCAGCTACTAGGAAACAAGCAATGGCAGGTCTGAAATCTCTGCACTTGGATTGTAACAACCCTCTCCAGTTGTGATCCCGAGCTTGGTTATGCCCTGGTGAGAGAAGGTGCAGTGTTCATTCCTCTTTAAGTATGACCCCAAGAGGGGCAGGAGGTCCTGCTGCCTGCTCTGCATATATTGGGCCAAAAAATGGGAGCCCAGATTCGATTCCTTTCCAACTCTGCGTAATCCCTTTCCTAAAGGAACTGAAATCTTCATCCCCTAGACACTAAGTTACTTGTCCACCAGGCCATAAGCCAAGCTGTACAGGGTAGTCTTGCTCATGTAGGAACTACGATGAAGTGCTGCAGAGAGTACAAACATCACAGAGCCAGAATAAGAATAATTGACTGTTCAAGCTAGGCACTTGGTGGAGGAAAGAAGGGGTTCTGAAGTGTGATGTCTCCCCTTCATGAATTTTAGGGTTAAAAAGTCAATATAATGAATTAGTAAATCCTTTCAACTTTTGCGAGCTGTAAAGTTTGAATCTCTTGGGTGGAGGATTGGAATCTCACTCTGACCATGAAAATGTCAAACATTGTATGATATGAAAAGATAGAAACATCTTTTATGAGGAGTCTGAAATTGCTAATGTGCTATGTCAGTATGTGTACTAAACTGGAACCTCAGGGGTGAAAAAGAGCCATTCCTTCTCACTTGTGGACCTTGGAGGGCTGAACAGGAGTTTGGTAAATAGCTGTCCATTTGGCACAAGCCTGTGTGTGTACACAAGGGCGAGCCTTCAAAGCACAGAATGGGTTGGTTTAATCAAATAGCTGGATGAAAGGGTACTCTGCTGCATATAGGTAACTAAAGTCACAATTACCAAAGATCAATCACTTGATGTCTTTTGAAGTTTCAACTTGATTTGAATAGTTTCTTAGGCTGTAAAACTTTTCCCGATGAAAGGGATTTAGATTGAACATAACTCAGAAGAGAGTCCTTTAATTTTGATTGATGACAGTTTATAGCACAGCTGCTCTGAGCCCTGTGATATTGCCATTGAGATGGTACAGTCAGGATTTAAAGCAGATGGAGGTTTATTGATTGATTCTTAACCTATTAGATCAGTTTGTACTGTTTTTCTCTTTAATAAGACTTAATCATGGAACTGTTTGAGTAGGCTGTTGGCTGGCTCTGTGGATCTGCTTTGTTTGTATTGCTTAAGTGTTGGCTGAGGTAAGAGCTGGTGGAGTATACAGCCATGTAACAATGACAAAACAAAGCATGTTTTTAAATGTAAATACAGGCTAAATACTGACATTTTGACAAACCAAGCAAAAGTATTCTGTGCTCTCCATCCCCAGCAAGGACGGGAAGATCATAAGGGTGTATCTACACAAATTTGCATCAAAAGTGTGCTTACGAATCGAGACTGCTAATTGTTCCTGCTTCTTGTGGCTTGTACCACAGTTACTCTCCAAATCGGCTTCTATTGGCCTGCACTATTTCCTCGCAAACACATAACCTAAAATATGTGTAAGCTAAACTCTGGAAATGTTCTGATCTGGCAGAACTTTGTGTTATATTTCACTCTAAAATTTGCATGGATCTGAAGTTAATATTCTTCCCTCAAATGATTAGACTGTTAACCTGTTTCCACAGGTTAAATAATTTTAGATAAAATTCTAACTGATTTTTGGCTGTTAATCAAAGATATGGCTGATTTAGTAGAAGGTACTTTGAACTAAGAAAAGTCCTTTTGGTTCCAAGTCCTTCAGTGCTGTATCTGTACTGCTCTTAGGACTACGCTCCTTTCCAGGAGTGTCAGCTCTTGCAACTTCCAGCTTTCTGTCATCCATTTTAATGGGTGGCGGGGGGGAGCTGAAGTATACCATCAGTTTACCTCCACATAGATTTATGGAGCAGTCTTAGTTTTTCAGAGAAACTATTTTGTTTTGCTCAGTACCTGAGTACTGAGCTGAATTGTTTTCTATTTTATATGTTGCAATATCTTCAAATTATTCACTAGAAGTGACCGGTGGGTAGTTTATCTATTTTGCAGGTGTCTTAGCACATAAATTATGCTAAGGACTCAGTCTTCATTCCCTGAGGGAATGCCATTAAAATAGGAAGTATTTCTAAAAATCTCTTAGGAGGCTTTATAGGAGATTCAGGCCATGGGACTGAATATGTAGTCTGTATTCTGACTGTCCAACTTGCTTATATGCAATCATTGCGAGCAGACAGTGTATTTCAGAAGAAAAAACCAACTAATTTCCTGAATAATGTAGGTTGTGTGAAAGTAGTTACTGTAGTGGTGAGGAGATAAACCCAATGTTAGATGTATGAGAAAAAACTAAGGTAGTTATTCAGAAGCTTATGGAACAGATAGAATTGAAAAAAACCCAACCAACTTCTAAATTACTATTTCAGTGTGTACATAATTTGGCGTCACCTAAACCATAGGCATATGTGGCTCATGGTCAAACAGTTGTCTTTAAGAGTATGTCTGTAGAAAGCTTCAAAACAAATCAGAGATTTGCCTTTCTCATCCTTGAAGAGCTGTTTTATAATGACTTGTAAAGTCAGTCTCCCGGGTAGAAAATGATGTTGGTAGTAAACAGATCACGTTCAACCTGATGCAGATCAAAGGAGCAGAAACATTTTGTCCAATCTTCCTCTGAGCAGTCTACCATATAGTTACTAAAACAACTGATAATAATCTCTTTGCCAAGCTCTTTTATCTCTTGAGGTGTTGTTTCATATTGTATGCTAAGATAAAGACTTTCTTTCTCAATGCCAGAATCTACTGTCTGCTAAAGAAGGAAACTTAAATTCTGGTAAAAGGCTTAAGGCTCTCAAGAACTCTTACACACTTCATATGCTCTGCTAAAATAGCTTATCTGCTTTTTTTTTTTTTTATATCTCTATTTTCTGTACAGTGGGCTGGGACTATTTTTTGAAAAAACAGGATGTCTTTTGCTCCCTGTCTTCTGTGACTTGAATGTTCAGTGTTCAAAATGCTTTTTTACAGTTTAACTTCATGCCATGTTCAGCTTGTTCTAATTTAACTTCTTCAGTAGGAATAGAAAGTAAGTCATGTGAAACTTGCACTGGTTCATAGTATAGGTTTTAGATTCGGTATGCAATATATGCTTAGGTCAGGGAAGGTTGTAATATGCTTAAGCTGATTCAGTCTTTTGTGATTAGATACTCTGTAAAGTTCATAGAGCTTAACTAAAAACACTCTCCCATATTTGTTATGTACAAACAATCATGTAATTCCAAACTATCGGTGGATAACATAAATAACCTGCATCCTCTCTACGTTGCAGGAGCTCTAGGTAATATAAAGGGTAATTTGTCAAAATCCGTTTTAACTTAACCTGTGTTTGAAATCTTTCAACTCCCACAATGTATGACCCAGTTATCCAAGATCTGATTCTTTCATTTAACTTCCTTTGAGATTATCTAGGTTAACTATATGTACATGACAGGAACTCTTGAGTATGTTTTCTGTGAACTCCAGTGAAAGTCTCTTCAAAGTGAGGTACAACTCAGTCCTACTGGCAGAAATATATCCAAGCTGAATAACTGACTAGGAGGACTGAAGTTGAATTGTTCAGCTGTCTTTGATTTCTTAGTCATAAACCTTTTAGTGAAACCTCTTCCTTTTGGTAAAGAGTCAGTAACAATACTTTCCAATTACTTGAGAATATGCTCAAAATATTCACAGAGATCTTTTGCCATGCTGATGAATTTGCTAAGAAATGGAATTAGTATTTCAGTGAAAGTTTTTCAGCTTTAGCTAGGTACTTAGGCAACAGTCGAAGTCTCATCAGTTCCACTCTTGAAGCAATGGCAACTTGAAAACTGTAAGAATTCAGAATTCAGACAGTGACTTTTCTCTGTGTAATAGATATCATGCTTGCACATATGAATAAAAGCAGCAGTGTAGAAATATTGGGCTCTCTTTATGTAAACTGAAGCATGTCATGCCATTGACTTTGCTTTAGGCACTTTAGTAGCCTCTTTTGAAGCAGTTAAGTAAATTAAGAACTGGTGACTTCCCTGTCTCTCCTAAACTGGCTCTATCACAGGCATGATGAGGCAGTCCTGGTTAAACACATAGCAGTTTAGATGCTCCTTAGTGTGGGGATAAATCCTTCACATGACTTTTTCATGTCTTCCTTACTAGACAGGTAGATGCATGGCAGCTATTGCTGATTATAAATACCCTACAAATTACTTTTGCCTTACCTAGAATTTATAATAAAAATATTTTGAACAGCCAAAAGCATTGTATCCACACTTTGTTTGCAGACTTTCTTCTGCAAGTTTAGTTTTTGATAAGCACGGTGGAGTTGTTTAACAAAGCTTGTTATTCATTTACGACCAACCAAGTAACAAAGTATGATCTTGGCTCTAATAGAAATTATATTGGAATAAAGCTACAGAAAGGGAAGACTGGTGGGCATACAGTGTTGGCAGGTATGTATAAAACTAGGACAAGAAGATACCAAAACCATAATAAACCTCAAAGCAGGATGCTTGTTGATACTTGTTGCTGCTTCTTAGAGAATAAGGAACATGGGCTGGCTTGTGTCATCAGATTCAAGACAACACATCTCTTCCTGTGTGCTCCTGTGGTTTTGTGCACAGCTCTTTTGTGAACTGGTGTGGTCAAAGTGATGTGAGTGATGTCTCACATTTTGGCCTTACACAGAAGAACAAGATGTCTTGATTTGGGTCCTCCTATGTGATATATTTGTAAACACATATATGACTCTGTGCAAAGGGTAATCAAATCTCAGTGCAGAGTCTGAGGAGAAATACTTGTGTTGTGAAAGGCAGAAGCAGAACGTCATCCTGGAGAGGCGCTGCTCCCCTTGTTAAATACCGGACTTGCTGGTGTTTAGATGAAGAAAGGTGAGAAGATATTACAACTTCACTGGAGTTTATGAATTTGATCCATCCTGATTTGAAAAACAGATCATTCTATGACAGCATGAAAACACTTAGTTAACTTCTCATGGTGATAAACTAGTTTAAGGTCAGTTCACAAACCCATTTTTCTTGTGTGTCTATCAACTTGACTTTACCTAGCTGGTTGGGTAAGATCACTTGTGCAGTTTATCTCCTAATACTCCTCTTTCTGTAACAAGATATACTGTCAACTGGCCAGCTCTAGAGCATAACAAAATTCTGCAATAGTTCTCCTGAGTAAATCCTGGTCTCTTGCTGTGCAAATAGCCCTGTTACTCAGTAACTCCAGACTGTATCACAAAATGCTGCTTATTACAAAAGGAGAGATGTAAGTGTACCTGCTGTGCTTTAACATCATCTTAGCAAAAAGTTTCCATGGTGATTTTCTCTCATAGAGAAAATCTCTTTCCAATAGAACCACGGCAATTTTCTATCTACCGCTTTATTCAGATTACTGCCAAATTCCTCAATTAAAGAAACCTGTCCTTAAGCATCACAATATGTTGTATAGATGATAAAGTACCCCAGAAACAATGGATCCTAAGCTGGCAAATTTTCTGGTCTAACAAAGACTTCCCAAGACAAAGGTACTTGGAAGTCTCTTAACAACACTTCTGTAAGGAAAAAAAAAAAAAAAAAAGATATATAGGATGTCTTATTTGTCCACACCTCTGGATGTTTAAGAGCACATGCTTGTGCTTCATGTCAGATTCGGAGGCAGCTAACTTAAAATACTTGCAGCAAATTTTAGATTTTATAGATTTGAGTTAATAATTTTTCTGAAATCCTCTGACAGACTTTGAATGAGCAATTTTACTTAGTTTCCAGTTTGTTCAGCACAGTCTGGACAAGAGGCACAACTAGTCAACTTATTTCCATGCTGCATTTAGGCTCATAATATTTCTGAGGTAGGAAAATAACCTCTACTTGTGTGTGTGCCCAGTACAGTTGGTTGCAGATATGTAGCAAAGAAAAGTCATTGCATAAGCCTTTAAAATTGCTAATGAAGTGACAAGCACACAACTGATTATTTAGAAACTTGGTATAAGAACATGAATGTGTTTCAATGTAAATACAGTAGAAATCTACCATATAATGGATGTCTGTTGTGTTTGTAGCTGCGTTGTGGTATAGTGAGGTATAACAGTCAATATATTAGACCTTCTGTAGCCCTACTCATATTTAGCTTGCTGTTCTCCCTTGTCCTGTAACTTGTGCTTAGGCAGGTGACTTGGTAGATACTTTACTATTGTAGAATCCAAAGGTCTTATTTTGGATTGGGGCCACTTCAAAAAGCATGAAACAGGCTCTGTGCAGGAGAGGAGGAAGTAAAACACATCTGCTTTTACCATTTGTCAGGGCTGAAAACCAGTCATGAAATTCAGAATATTGGTAAGAAGTCATCTCCTGAAAATGGAGGAAAATGGCTTATTACTTTTTGTCTATACCCCTTGCTGATATTTTGCTGTCATTAACTCTGAGTCTTGTCAAGAAAGACATATGTGAGACCTCTTTAATGGCTCTCAAAAGTTTGAGCTCTTTCTGGTAAATCCTTAGCTTCAGAGACCCCAAGTCATTTGAGAGCAATTCTTGCTTTTCCAATGCGCATGTGTGACCACCGACTGGGAGAGATGGTCTGTGAGATTTCCTGGGAGGGAGAGGAGAGAAGGAGGCAGGCCAGGAGGGCTGATGTCTGAGCTTACGCATTCTTGCTGTCTACCAAAAAGGCAAGCTGGAACTGACTTGAAGACTTGAAGCTTTGGCATGGGTAGGATTCCCTTCCTCCCAAAAAGTATGAGAAAGTGGATGTGGATTCACTTAATAAGAATTTTCCTCCAAATAATTAGTTCTAGTCTTTACTCTGTGTATGTGTGTGTATACATGCAAAAGCTATTGTTTTGTTGGGAATATTATTTTCAGGATTGACGCTTGAAACTGGAGAGATTTTTAGAAAACCTTGGTTGCCTCAATATATTTTGTTAAACTGAAAAGAAAAAAAAGAAAAAAAAAAACAACAAACAAAAACCAACCCCAAGTTTTGTAATTTACTGTCCTGCTCACCAGCATATTACAGAATAACTGACTTGGCTTTTCCATGGCATTACGATTTACATTGACATTATTAAAAAAAAAAAAAAGGGAGGGGGTGCTTAAGTGTTAAATAGAGGACGGAACAGTAAAATTAAAATCAGTAGAACCTAGACTCTTCCAATATCCTAGAGTATGCTGACAAGCTTTCAGTTAAAGGTGGTTGGGAGCTTCTACTCATAATGATTTTCTGGTGGAAATGCCTGTTTCCCAAAACTGAATAATTTTGATGAAAATAGCTGGCTAGCTGCTTGGGACAAAAGGGGAGAGAGAAGGACAATATCCTCAGCTCTAACTTAAAATGGAATTTGTCAGGAACTAAATATAATTATTCTTGTTAATAAAATGTTGTAATCTACAAATAATACTAGGTACAACTTCAATGATGTTTTTGCAGAAATATCTTTGGGATTTTGTTATGTCTCGAAAGCACAATTTATAATAATTATGATTTAGCAGAATAAGTAGCAAACAATAAGAGCTCTAAAGCAAAGACAGGTAGGAAAAAAAGTTTAAAGTCAGTGGAAGACAGAATACGTGAAACTTTTCTCATATTGGTCTACTGTGTTAAAGAAAAAAAAAAACATCCAGAAGGTACCGTCCTCTCTGCCACTATAATCTGGCTGTTGTTCTGTGACAATAGATTTGAAGCATTCTGTGGAGACAATCTTAAGCACCAGTGAACATTGTAACCTGAAGGTCACACCTAATAAGTTTCTGGCTACTGATAGCACAGTGTGAGTTGACTTCAGTGGATGAAACACTCCTGTCCTTCCTGAGCTGTATGATCTTCCATTTCTGCAGAATAATCCTAAGAGTAAACACAAGTTTAAAAAAAAAAAAAATCAATAAAAATGCAAATATTACATGGGCCAAGGCACAGAAATGTAATTTGCAATGCTGCATTCATGAACGTTGGTCAGTTTACACCACTGAAAGATTTAGGCTAGGTCTATACTTAAACTTATACCAGCAGAGCTGTCAGCTGTGAGCACAGGAGTAAAACATCTCCAAAAACAGTGTAGCTGCTATATTTCAGGGCATGAACTCCAGTGAAGGAAGGAAAGGAAGAGATACGAAGGACTCAGGCCTGGGTCAAGGATCACCTGGACATCATCTGCAGATCAGAAACAATGATGATGACTTCTAGGCATCCCACCAAAACTAAAAGAAAAGTCTTTGAAACTCAAAGAAAAAAACCAACATGATATTATGTGGCAGAAATGAAGCTGACTAAGTAGGCTTGCTCTAAATCGGGTTTTCTCACTGATACTAAAAGGATTGGGTCTTCTCAGAAATTTGTGCTGAGCAGGAAACACAGCATTCAGTGGAGCTTGCTGCCCTGCATGGCTGTGGGTGCCTAATGTCACAAGGGCAGCTGCTACTTTAAATATATATGAATGGCTTTGCTCTTGCTGAAAAATTGGAGTGGAAAGTGGTAGAAATAGAGCTTTGAGAATTCTGTTTTTAAACAGGAAAGAGTGCTTATATGGGAACCAATCCAGAGTGGGAAAACAATTTTTCTAAGTAGTTTTTTTTTTTTTTAAAACTGTTGTTGGAAGCCTTTTTAGTTATAATTCCCAAACTGACTAAGCAACAACTTCTGCACAAAGTCCACAAGGCTTTTGTGATCTCTTCTATTGCTTTTAAAAAAGATTTTTCTTATTATTTTCTTGTTATGGGGGGAAAAAAACCCAACCCCCAAAAAACCCCACCCATCTGAAGCAAGCTAGTTTGCATCCTGGTTCACAGAAATGGTCTATAGTCCTGACAATTAGCCATCTGTCATTAGATCAGAGATTAGGTATGATTTTAATTGGGAAGCTCCTGCCACCCTGTGGCAAGAACTTTCACCTTTCTTGAATCAAAAGAGTTAAACTGGATACCTAATACCTTTGTAGAACAAATGTATAGCTAAACAAACAGAAAGCAGGGAGACCAGATACTTTGTTTGGTTTGCTTCACTCTTTGGGCATTGTTACTTGTAAATATTACTAGTATTTTAAAATAAGCATAACTTAAATGAATAGATAAGCTTATTGCAACTTTTTTTTTTTGCAGCTGCTTCCTCCGTCTTTCTTTCCAACACACTACAGAAATTAATTCTGTGGACGTAGAGTATTGAGCCAGGAGAACCCACAACAACTTTGGTATTTGTTTAGAAAGTTGTTGACAAGAGTCATTGATGGGTGTCAGTGTAGTACTCATTTGTGTTCATCCTGCAAGGTATCTGCTTTCATTATGGCACTATTTGCTTTCAACTGTAGGTAACATTCAGCTATAGCTTCCTTCCTAGTGACTACAAAGCTTTTGTGACACCTTGATGTGCTTCATGAAGCCTTTCCTCTGTTCAGAACATGGGAAAAATAAAACTGGCATCTGTGAAGAGAAACATTCATCTTTGTACTCCTTCCTGTTTCTTTTGCTGTTTGGTAATCAGTGTCAACTGATGTGGTTCTGTATGTATATATCCTGAGAGTATATAGCATCATCTGAACTGTTTTCACAGGTGCTGGTCAAACTAGGGTCATGAAACTGTGGCAGCTTCAGCCACACACAAGACAGAGTAACAGGGGGAAAAAGAAGTTTTTTACTGACTTGGTTTGTAACCTCTTTGATTTCCCAAGCTTAGATTAATATTTCTCGCAAGGTCTTATCTGAGAAAATATATTGCAACCATGCTGATTTAAACAGATTAAAACAACCAATGAACCTCCCATCACCACCTCCGCCATGTGTGAACTCACTTCGTTTTAGGACCTGAAACTAATACTGAGATCAGTATAAGAAGGAGATGGAATTTAATTTGCAGTAGTTAAGACTGCCTGTATTGCTATTTTTATGCAAACAGAAATCTTGATACGTGGGATTTCCTCTTCCTAACATGTTGTAACAGTTTCTAATTAAAATACTGATGCCTGTGCTCAAGAAATGCCAAACTGACAGTCTTGGAGACTGCAGTCTTTACAGGGATATAAGATACCAGGTTTGGATACTTGATAAGCAGCATTTATAATACTATGTTAATGTGGCTTGTTCCTAAGCCATTTCACTGTGTGTGGTTTTAAAGCTGATTCCCACACAAAACTATATCCATGGCAAATGCTGGAGTGCTATTACGTAGGGTAGATCATGCCATGAACTGGTAGAGTATAAGGATTTTATGGAGAAACCAAACTGCAGTTAAAAATGGCTGCCACAGTAGGTATCTGCATTTGCAAAGCCCTACTTACTTATTACTGTAGTAATCTACAGTTTAATCTGTGCTGATTGTAAAAACACTAGCGCTTTCGATGTGTAAGTATTGAAATTAGTAAAGCTGCTCTGTGGCTGGAACAAGCCTTCCTGGCGTGAAAAATAGTTCCAACACATAACGTTATCCCTCTGTGTCCTGACAGCAGCTGGTATGAGTGCAAGTGCTGCAGTTATTTTACAGCTTCTCAGCTTGCTCCAAAATATGTCTGAGGTGAATATAACATGATATAAACACAGGGATAGCTATTATTAGGGACAGACAGCTGTGTAACAACATTCTGGACAATCAAGGTAGCTCTCAGGATATTTATTAAGAGAACAGTCCTGCCAGATGGGCTCTGCAGGAAGGATGTACATCACAAATGCCACATCATAAGAATTATTATACACAAACAGCTGCTAAGGCTCATCCAGGGCTATTGGAATAAAAAGACAGAAGAAACCTGACTGTGAGTCAAAGGAAGAATTTGGCCTTTAGCAGCTTTAAAAATCAGTTGCATTCTGAATCTGCAAAGAGGTGAGCTGTTAGAAGTCCAAGGGGGAGCTTAATGGCTCAGTAAAAATTGTTCTTGAACAAGGAGTGGGTGAGCTTAGTTTTCCTAGAGGCATGTGGGAACATAGAATTTTAGGTAGAAATCAAATCAGAGATTAAACTTGACTTTGGAAGGACAGAAAAATGAGAAAATAGGAAAAATAAATTGCACTTGATGGTTATATGGTACTACTTACTTTGGAAGAAGGGGATGAGAATTTGAAAAGTTGAAAATTAACAAGGAAACATGAGCTAGAACTAGACCACAAGTGGGCAAATGAATCCGAGCCTGTTATTTGCTGCTTTAAATTAAATTTGGGAGATAGTTTCCTGTCATAGGCATAAATATGGACCTGGCCTGGATCAAGCTTCAGAGTAGGTGGAGGATATTTTCTAAAGAAAATATTTGTCTTTCCTCTTGATACTAAATTCATATCATTTAGGGTTCTTTAGTTCACTTGAGTTGATGGTAAATGTTTGTAAGTGAAGTTCACCAAATTAGCAGTGTGCAGCAGAATTCCAAGTGATGTGGAGTTTTCTAAGTTTTCCAATTACCAGGAACTAGAGGATTGATGACAGACGTATGTTCCAGTTAAGACATGACTTGTGCAACAGCTCTGTGGGAATTTTGATTGTGAGACTTGGTTGTTTCTCCACAATGAAATCATAAACAAAAGCATCATGCTCTTTTGGTTTCCTGTACAAAGTATGAACTAAAATAAAAATGATGATAAGCAAACCTTACTTGTGAAACTGCAGGATCGTGCTTTTGCATGTATTTCTTTGTTTCCAAACTGTCAGCTCCCACAAAGGGAATGAAAAGTCCCAGTAGGTTCAGAGGCATAAGTATCTTTGAAAAGGTCACCTGTACCTTATGAGCATTTTGACTTTTACAAATATCACACAATGGCACTCTGAGTCCTGATTAAAATCTGGAAGGTATAGTAACAAGGGGTAGATATTTATTGGCTTAGGTATAGTCAATGTGGCAAAATTAGGTCTGCATTAAGGTACACCTGTACCTGTGTTTACTCTAAGTTCAAATCTAAGAGACTCTTCTCAGAGCAGGTCAGCAAGAGGAGGGGAGGCAACCATCACAGATTGCAGCAAGGGAGATTCCAGCTGAATATTATTTTTTTGGGGAAAAAAAAAATCACAATATGAACAAGCAAGGACTAGAACAGGGGCCTGGAAAAGATTGTATAATCTTTTTCCTTGAAGACATCAACCTGATCTAACTTTGAAGTGACCTTAGCTGGGATCAGGTGGCTGGACTAGACATCCCACCAGAAATCCCTTCCAACCTAAATTATTCTGTGATGAGGGGCACCTATTTCTAAAACAATATAAACAGAGCAGTGTTAAACACATCATCTGTTAGTGAGCATGATGGACCGCACAAACCGCCTGCCACAAGAGGGAGGAAATGCCAGGTTTTGAACACGGCACAGCACAAGGCTTCTGGGTTGCCGGGTGGGCGGTAGCTGAAAGCTCTCTCACAGACCTTGTATCTCTGACAGGGGTAATCTCCAAATGCCTGTTGAATGTGAAGCCTGTGACGTGTAAGCTACAGAAATAAAGGACGTTTCTTGGTTGCTGCCCTGATGCCAGGAAGACCTGGTACCAAGCTTTAGCTGTCACATCCAGCACAGTGGAATGTGGATTTCGACCCCGCTGCATTTTCTTAAGAAGGTAACCTCCTCCAAGGTAAAGAAGAAAAAGCTATAAATCTCATGTCAACTTCCACTTTTCAACTCTGCTCTGTCAGCATGGAAAAATGTGTGGGTTTTGTATTTTAAATCTTGTTTAAATAGGGGTGCCTAATATACCATGTTCTTAATTTTGTGTAGTGCTTGCAATATTCCTTCAATTTTCAAGAACTGATTTCTGAATGATGATATACTTACGTGTCTTTTTTTACCTAAACAGTTTCAAAGGCAAATGAGTCTTACTGTCAAAGTGCAAAGAATATTTCACATGAAACTTAGAAAGTACTTTTATATAGCAAAACTTAGGAAATACTTTTAGCTACCAAGAATAGCATTTTTGTACAAATACACAGAATGGAGATTTGGTAATGTATAGATAAGTATAATTTCTGTTAGCAGTCAAACCATTGAAGAACATGTAGGTACACTTCCTGCTTAAAAATATTCCTGAGAATCACTATGGACTTCATATTGATGGGAAAATAGTGAATATTTGGACCAAAATTTACAATGTGTAGCAGTTTTTATAGCATTGGAACAGTGTTATTGAGTGAATAAGGCTTGGTACTTTCTCCTTAAGCATTTTGAACTGACAAATTATGTGGATTTCTGGAATAGCAGTTATACTGTACTATGCCACAGAGTATATAATAAGCTTATAAAATCCTAGTGTTCCCTTTAGAATCATTTTGTCAGGATCTGGCAGGGTTCTAGAGATACAGGTTGCAGATCTGATTTTGGTTTGAGGAATTTGAAACCAAAAAATGCCTGCAGAAACTAATTTGCCTTTGTGATGCCAGCTTGCCAGAATTCTGATGCTTGGGCAATTTTTTGACCTTTCCTTTTTAACATTTTGCATGCTGAGCTGCGACAAACAAATTTAACATTTTCTAGATTAGAGATACATGGATTTTTTTCACTGTGGTAACAAAGTCTGCATTTGTGCTTTGACACTTAAGGGAAGTCTCTATGATTGCCACAAAGCAGAGAAGAAACAACTTCTGATTGCTCTCTATCCTTTACATTTCTGTAGAAGTGTTGTTCCACTAAAGTTTTTGGGTCTCACAATGCATGTATATTTCTGATACATGTTTATGAAAGAAAAACTTCTTCTCTAAGACTGCACCCCCATCTGAGGAAAGATTTAAAAGATAATTGTGTTTCCAGTAATTGCTCTTCTTCAAAATCTTTCATTTGCATGCCATGACCAGAAGAAAACAAAGTACTCTTTTAGATTGGAAAAATGTGGGCAGCACAAGGAAAAAACCCAAAAGCCCATGGTGTGTTTGAAAATGCTCTCTTTTAACAACTGTGGGAGAGAGGCAGGTAAACTCCACTGTGGCACAAGTACTCAAAACTCAGTTGTTAATGCTCAGTAATGCTCACCCTTGTGGCATTTGTCTGTGTCTCTCACTATTTTGTAGCATTGTTTTTTGAAAGCGGTATCCAAACATTTCCAGAATATTAGAAATATTTTGGAACTGGGCAAAACCCTGCCAAAAAGAATGAGTCTGTCAGGAGTAGGGGCTGGAGGGGACATGGTTTGCACTGGCCCTGGCATGGAGAGGAGCACATTAAACAAGGGACAGGAGCATGGGGCAGGTGGCCCAAATGGGGCGACTGGGAGGAAGAGCATTCCTTTCATATAATCTGCTGTCTGTAGCTTTGAAACCTGTTGTGGTCCATACAGTAGGGAGTATGTTTGCGAGGGGAACCCTGGAGTAGTTGTTTGCTCAAGTCTGTACGTGCTATTCAGTGGGTTCTAGTTTGCATTCCAGGAAAGCAGTATCACCAGATCTGAGAAAGAGGAGACTGCACATTAACAAAGAAGCCGTCTGACTCCCTGCATCAAACACTCCTGGCCAGCCCTTCACCGAGGTCAGCACTCTTAAGCTGGACACAGTTTTGCCTGATAATATGTGGTCTGCTACAGTGCTATAGAAGTAGTTGTCAGGCTGTTCTGTTTTGTTCTGCCTTTAGGAAATTATGTCATAAAGCATATCTGTCTTGAAGTTAAAAGAATTTCAGTAACTTAAGATTTCTGAGAAAATAGTCCTCATCATCAGTAATTAGATAAAAAAAATCACAGCATTAGCAGAGCTCCTATTTACTTTAAAATTACTGGATTCAGCAATTTGAATTTGTCAGAAAGTCTTAAAAACTGTGGACAGGAAAAAAACAACGGTGAAGTAAAGGATGAGAACCTAAGAGGAAAGAAATTCAGTAGCTGTCCTTTTCTTAAGGGAAGTTATGAGAAATCTTTCTGGAGTTCAAACATCATTTTTATCTTTAATAGTAAAATCTGTTATGGAATTGTTTTAAAGGAGAAAGCAATGAATCTCCTACACTTCAATTACAAAGAAGTCTTGCCAACTGAGGTTATATTGCATCTAAAAAACTTGCAGTCTACATGTGCGGTGGATAGCATGTGTAATATCCAAGGATCCACTTAAATTCAAGGCTGAAAGCTAAAGAGTGACTTTATATATGAAAGTACTGTAATTGCCCCTAGTGGATTCCTCTTTCCCAGGAAGTTTGGGACAAGCTGTCCTGCTTATTCCTTTCTCTTCCCTACAGTCTTGAAATACCTTCCAACCATTACTGTATTTATTTCCTTCTATCCCTGTTTTAAGCAATAAGTTTAACTGCACCATGTTTTCTCATTGCTTGATGGCACTTAATTGCGCATTTGCACAGGCAGAGAAGGAATAGCAGATTGGAAATTACAAACTGTAATGCCTGTATTGGAACAGCACTAAGGAGGTTCCTAAACAGAGGAACAGATAAACCTGACATGATTCAGGGCTGATGATAGCAAAAGGAATTTCAAGCAAAAATTGAGAAAGATTTGAAAGACTGTCTTGATGACAAGGTGAATTTCAAAGGGATGGTATCTTTTCTTAAAAAAATACTTCCTAGTATGATGCATGTGTTCTACTCATAAAGTATATCTAATATTATGTATCACTAATTATTTTTAATTATTACTTAAGGAATAGGGAAAATCCATGCTTTTGCCAGCAATCAGCAAGGAAGTTTTTACCTAGGGTCCTGGTCACCTTGTGTTGTCTGTGCTGTTGCAACTAAGCTGCTGCTATGATCTGAGGTAGTTAATTCAGAGCTACACTAGGATTATCTGCATGAGCTCGCAGCATAACTGGATTGCAGGGGGGGATGAACCTTCTTTATTTCTCAGGATATGTTACTATCTTGAGCTGTGAGCTCTATTTTATTGCACTTTATATATTTGATTGGGTGTAATAATTCAACAAATTTGAGTCTTAATGTAATGGCTGTCATAAAGTTTTTCAGTAAAGAATAAGATGGAAAATAAGGACTTCAAATGGGATGAAAGGAATGCCATTCCTAACTGAGATTTGCTGCACTTAAATAGCAGCTGTTTACTGAACCTTCTGCACTGAGCTGCCTGCTGGGAAGGAGAAGAGGGGCCAGGCAGCTTGCCCATACTTCCAAAGATGGTAAATGACAGAAGCATGCAGAAAAACTTCCCTTTTTTACTGTGAAACTTTCCATTAAAATGTATCTATTTTAAAAGAGCAAACCCCCTTTGTTGCATCCTTTTATGGCAGATATGGCCATCCTGCTTCTTCATAGCTCTGTCCTCCCTGATGTGGGAACACTCAGTGTAATGTATGCTTTCTCAGCGTTCATGTTTTATTGACCGTAACTTCCTGGCTGTTCATGAAGAGCTTGGAGAATGTAAACCAATGGTAGAAGCTAACAAGGGTGAAGTAGTAAAGCTTTACTTCTGTAGTGTTTGTCTGCAAAGACTCACTCTGCCTATTGCAGCTCTCCAGGGACTGTCATTGTTTATTCTGGGCTGTGGGCTGATGGCTTTTCTAAGCTTGATGCCCCAAAATTGCTGTGCTTATCTGGTGTGCAGAGGTATGGTGGGGATGAAAAGCATCCCCCTCTCAATGAGAGTTGAAAAGGTAGATATGGAAAGAGACATTTTGGGTCTCAAGTGTAATGTGGAAGAAGAGATAGAGCTGCATTTTGCACCTCCCTCCTTATCTCTTCCACACTGTGTGTCTGCATGTTGCAGATATTGCAGATCTCTTCCACACTGTGTGTCTATGATGTTTTGTGTAGCTGGAGTGGAGCTGAAAGTAAGAAGAAAGTTTTCTCTTTGTGCTCATTGTCCTAATAGTGTGTCCTAATTTTCTTTAGTTAGTGCCACAGCTCCCCTGGTATCGTATTTATATTGGATCTTCATTTGTGCCTGCATACTACTGTGTTTATTCAGCTGTCTTAGCGCTTCTTTCTGAGACCACTTTAGGGCTGATTTTAAACCTGCTTCTCCATTTACGCTCCCTTTTGTATAAGCTCGTATGTTCCCAGCGTTCAAAAGCACTTCCCGCCAGATAGTCTCACAATTTAATGCATTCCCAAATCTTGTGAAACAAAAATAGCTTGAGCCAGTTTCTCAAAAGAGGAACCTTAGGAATTTCTGTCAAAGTTAAAGGATTTTTTTAGAATAGCAGTTTATCAAATGTAACTCCTTTACAAATGTATTTACATTTTATCAGGCATATGCAGTGCAAATAAGCCAGTTAACTTTTCCTTTGATTTACACTCTGCATATTGCAGGTGACAGGAAAATGCTTTAATACATAGGCTGGAAATATAAGAATTTTAATAATATGATTTTCATTGTGCTGCTTTTCAGTATACTGGTTACAGGCCTACTCTTATTTTGGCTTTGATTTTTATAATCCAAGTATTCTAGTAAGGGGAAGAAAGAACTGTGTTTAGAACAGTATCAATAGGTAATCTGCTTAGCGTGACTTGAATTTGCTTCCAATGCCACTGTCACCTATGGATCTCCCTTGAGATATCTGTGACTTTATTGATGAATATGTGGCTTTATATCAGAAAACCATTTCCTGGGTTATGTCCACCTCCTGTTGCTTTAGAAAATTTGCTTGAAGACAAGAGAAGCAAAGCATGCAGGCAAGGTGGATTGCCTTATGAATTTATCATATCTTGGATATTTGCTATTGTTTTTACTTCTGTGGACAAGGAATACATAAAAACAATTTCCTTTATTAGTAAAAACAAACTTTTGTGCTGCCAGAAGAAAGTTTATAAATGTAGACTTCACTGACTTATAGTGGAAAAAAAATGAAAAGTCAACATTAGTTTTCTCTTTTTTTTGTCTTTTGGAAAAATTTGAGTGTTGGCTCTGCAATATTAGAATCCTAGTCAAACTTCTTTGAAAGAATTCACAGGGCACATGCATCTAATTAGGATGTCACTCCAATGAATGAAGGAGTTGGCTGCTTCTCAGCTTTATAGGTAATGCTGCCAGTAACTCTGAATGTGGGGGGAAAAAAAACCCCAACCTTTTCCCTGCAAAGGTATTGTCACCTCCTAGCAGATTGTATATTTACTTTACATAGAACAGGAGGTATTTCTAATCTGTTTGTAAAAATGCTTTTTGACTGACACCTGAAAGGCTGTTGTCCAAGTGTTTGAGTAATGTATTTTAAAAAAGAGTAGGGAATGCTTGGATTACTCTTGAAGTTGTTTTCATACCCATTTCCTCATGGAAATGAAGTGACCCTTTCAAGTTTGGCACATATTGTCCTTTCTAAGGTATGGAAAACTGTTGGATTTCAATAGCTTTCCTCTGAAAATACTCTGACGTGCTGTGTTTTTTAACAATACAGTTTACTCAGAAGAGGCTGACTTTTGGAATTCTCAAAAACAACTTCAGTGTTCATTTCAGTGTGAGGTTTCCCAAATAATGAGAACAAACGTGTTAATGTAATAAGAAAACTCTCTTGTTAAGCTGTTTGGGAGCTGCTTTTTGGAGGGTGTGAGTCCAGGGTCCGTCAGGTTCACCCTGGCAGCTCTGACTGAGGAGTTGGTTCCCTTCAGCAGTCAGCTGGTGGCAGCAGCAGGTTTAAGGGGTGGTTGTATGTGCAAAAACACAATAGCCAGAGACCTTAAAGTCTTTGGGAGAAGGTAGCTGTTTTAGTTTCCAGTACTACCTTCCCTCTGTTTATTATTCTCTTTCTTTCTTTTTCTCCTCCTGCAGAATTCACCCCAGCCTTACCAGGAGAGGCATTTTGGCTCTGCCTATACTATTAAGCCTACAACCTCCACAGACTGGAACTTTTGCTGTTTCATTGTCATCAACGAATAATTGTGGTATCTCTTTGCTTTAGCAAACTGGAAAATGCAAACGAAGAGAAATACAACAAAGATGTTGCTGTGGCTGTTGATGTTCTTCTCTGATACTATGCCACTCAGCTGTGAGAAATCAATGAGAGAGAGAGCTATCGAGCTGATGCAAGATGCACGTTTAATTGATGGGTATATAAAATATGTTCAACTAGACCCTCTTTGTGAATCTTGACAAGTGAGAAGGAAATGCTAAAGTGTGTTTGGATCAGTAGAGATGTAGGCTGTTACTAGCACATAGCAGTTAGTTACTGTTGCAGTGATTTCTCCAAAAGGAATTTTGGTTTAGAGGGTACTTACTATAGGATCATGTTATTCTAAACACATTTGTCATTTTCTGGTTAGGTTTCATCACTTAATTATTGTTTCCCTTTACATAATATCCTTGTCTCCTTCCTGTAATTTAATGGCATCTTTCATTAGCAATAACTTCTGTGCAGAGTTAGAGAGCAGACATCATATCTTGAAAAGCATTCCCTTACAACTTGAAGGAATGATGTCTGTGGAGTGTATTTTAACCTGGGAACACAAACACTGATTATTCTAGCACAGGCAGCACTGATTATTCTACCGCAAGTACTTGCTTCTAAGGAGCATGGTAGCTGATTTCAGTTCTTCCATTCCTTCAGAAACAATAGGGAGAAAAATAGATACAGAAACACAACAGTTATAAAAATGGGAGAAGCAAAAAAAGTTTTTTGCTGTCCTAATTAAGAAATAAAGCTTATTTGCAAAAGAAGGGAGACTTTAAGCATATGTTACTGCAAGGATTATTGGCACTTAATGGTCTAAGGGACTATGAACAGTGGAAGAAATTACGTTTGGGTTTGAAGGGAAACAACTTATTTCTGTCACAAGCCCTATTTGTTTTCAATTCTAGCCACAATGACTTTGTACTGCGGCTGAGAATATTTTACCAAAATAGACTCCGTAGAGTCAACTTAAGAGAACTCAACAAGACCCACACAAACCTTGTAAAACTTCAGGCTGGTTATGTGGGAGCTCAGGTATGTACTGCCATCGTTGTGAGTCTGAGAACATATTTTTACATTTGCCTCCTTCCCAATCACAAAAGTACTCCTGGCCTTGGTTTTGGCTCTTTCTTGAAAAATAAAAAACAATGAAACTGAAAAGCCACAGACATTTTTCCATAACATTTGTGTTTCAAAAGTTTATGGTTTATAATCCAGGTACCCTTAACCAAAACAGCAGCATTTGTTTTGTGATAAATAAATTAAAGTTAATCTTACATCTGCTTTCCTGCATGTACTGTGGAGTAGCTGAGTGTGTCAGGAGGCTTTACTCATGTCTGAAGTAGATGCTTTTGCCTTGCATTGTAACTCTTCCTTTGGGGGGAAAAATTATAGTGGCAACTCCCTTTGTAAACTGTAGGAAATTATTCTGGTCTGTGCTCATTGAGCTTCACTGTTAGCGAATGAAAGTTTCCAAGTTGAAACACAAGTTATCTAGTTTACTTGTCAATGTCTCTTACAGTTTTGGTCAGTGTATGTTCTTTGCAGCGCTCAGAACAAGGATGCTGTGCGTCTGACCTTAGAGCAAATTGATGTTGTCAAGAGGATGTGTAACAGCTATGAAGAGCTTGAACTTGTGACAACTTCCCAAGGTGATGCTCTTTCTTGTAACAGAAATTTTTAAAATGGGATTGCAGGAGGTATGTGCAAAAGACAAAGAGCTGCAAACAGGCAAGTTATCCTGGTTTAAAGAGTAACTTTAACTTCAGTTTTTCCACTGAACCACAGTAACTGACTGTGCACAGTCCTGGCCTACTGCAGTCATGAGAAAATTTGCCATATAAACATGCACTAGTATAAGCTCCAGTTCTATGAAAATGTCAGTATTATTGTTTGCAATTTACAATAACAATTGTTGCTCAGCAGTGCTGGCTTCTTATCTGTCATGAAATTGCTTGGAATTATCTTCCTTTGTTGTTTCCAGGTATCTCTGACAGTAGAAGGATTGCATGTTTGATTGGAATAGAAGGTGGTCACTCCATTGACAGCAGTTTGGCAACACTGAGGATGTATTATGACCTGGGTGTTCGTTACATGACTTTAACGCATTCCTGCAATACACCGTGGTAACTAATGTGCATCTTTTTGTGTGACCATCTAATGCAAAGTGGTGGCAGCTCCGAGGTGGGGAAAATATGGATTCAGACACAGCGTTCACCTGTCAAAGACTCTGAACCAAGTCAAGGATGATAGGTTTTTGGGGTAAATCACTTGCCATGTGTCAAGTGGGAGACTGAAGGATCTGTTATGTAGTGCTTGTTATGCTGACAATTTGGGAACTTTTAAACCTTGTTAACAACATGAAGATGGTAAAATTGCTATCCCCTTTGCTTTATTAGGAAAGTTACATAGGGCAAAACAGACCAAAAAAGTTACATAGGGCAAAACAGACCAAAAAAACCGCCAAGTACTAAAAATGCATATGATGTAGATAAAAGAGGGTAAATGCTATGTAAGAACTCAGCAGCCAGCAGCCTTCAACACTGTTCTGTCTGGCCAGCTCAAAAGTGCAGGTCCCATAAGCAGCTACAGAGATGGGTACTTAGTTCCTGTATAAGAATATTAGCACCTACTCTTTGCTGGATTGACAAAATTCCTTCTTGTACTGACTCAGGTAAAGGGGGATTGTGTGCCGAGAGGGCTGAAAAGCAGGCTTTCTGGCTGACAGGTAACTGACATTTCAGTGTATCATTGTTCTCTGATGAAGATTTGTTTCATCAGAAAATTTCTGACAAGCATCTCTTTGCTTGTCTTGCGTTGCTTCACAAACATACAGCAGTCCTGAACCTGAAGGCATAACATCCAGAAAACAGTTATGAACATAAAAAGCACTGTGTGAACAAGATACGTATTATGTAGCTCATTATCCCTACATTTGGCTATGTGACGTGGTAATGATTTTTATTGTGTGTAGCATAAAAAGTTTCAGTTGCTGATATTGTAGTCTCCAGAATAATACAATGTTTCTCCTCTCTCACTCCCCTTTTAAGGTCTGAATCTTCATCTAAAGGAATACACAACTTCTATCCTAGTGTTACTGGTCTGACTGCATTCGGCCAAGTAAGGATCTCTTTCGAATGCTAATCTAAGCAATCTCATGCAACTAACAACTTCTGGCCTTATCTTTTCAAAAGCAAATTGTCATTAAAAATTAATTACTGAACTAATAAATTCTTGATAGTTAGGAGGTGATCAAGGTTCAGTCAAACCAAATTCCCTCTGATGTTCCTTAAGGTAAAAGAAGAACTAGATTTAATTATAACAATTGTTTTAATGCAGATCAGATGCATGAATTAATATGCGGAATTAGTGGGATGTGAATAACAGTTCAACTGGCTTATTTTAGATTGACTAAGTTTTCGAAGTTTTGAGCATGTGGCGATGTGCTAGTTAATTGTGAGTGAATAAATTACTATTAAATTAATAGGTAAATAGAAACCCATACAGGCATAGCATGTTTATGACTAGCTGACAGATGAAGAATTTATTTATCTGTTTACAGATATCAACAAAATGGTTTCCTTTAAGGAAACTTAATACCGACACTGTTGTCTGTAAATCTGTTTTAGGAAGTGGTAAAGGAGATGAATCGCCTGGGTATGCTGATAGATTTATCTCATACTTCATATTCCACAGCAAAAGCTGCACTGAATATCTCAAAAGCACCAGTAATTTTCAGCCATTCCTCAGCATCTTCTATTTGTAATCACTCAAGAAATGTTCCTGATGATATCCTCCAGCAACTGGTGAGTGATATGGTTTTTGATTTTGGGGTTTTGCTTGTTTATTTTTCTTAGGTTTGTTTTGGGGTGTGTGTGTGTTTGTTTTTTGTTTTAATGGCAATGTTTGGCTAGTCTGAGGCAAACTCACACATTCAAGTCGTGGTGTTTACTTTCCACCTTCTCATCTATGAATTGGATTTATAAGCAGATTCCTGAGCAGCAAGTTATACTTCCTGAGACATTTTCTTTGACTACAAAAATGAAGTGTTTGCAAATACTTCGAAATTCTGGTTGAGTTTATTTAATGTAGTCACTGGACTTGTACTGTTTCAGGCTACATGAGACTATATTTAACCCAGGGTAAAGGACAGCGGGGCAAAGCCTTGTGTTGCCGTCTAAGCTTTGACTTATGGAGTGTGGTTATGCTCACTGATGGATGGATGTAGAAGGACCTATATGAGATGCCCATGAGGTTTGGGGATATGAGTGTCCACTCATCACCTGTGTCTTCATATTTTTCAGAAAGAGAACAAAGGAATTATCATGGTGACTTTCAATGCAGATGTACTGGCCTGTGGCAGAAAAGTTGTTAATGTTTCCAACCTTGCAGGTTTGAAGTTCATATACTGTCGTTTTTGTGGGTGGCTTCTATGAATATCCTGGTGTCTGTGTCATTTTTGAGATAATGTAAATTATACTGCTTGTTTAACCCCTTCCACACATTACCCCAGCTCTACGTATTTTGGGAACTAATATTAATTAAACAATAACAAGAGGTACAAGGTGTGTAGCTGGAGGACATGATGCTCCTAAATGGAGCCAGGAACCACTAATCCCAAAGTAGTTGTTACTTTCTGGAAAACTTCTTAAACCTTTGTAATTAAGAATGGAAAACATAGGTATGTAATGGGTAATGAAAAATGGTTGGTATATGTGGACTACTTGTTGGGAATTAATGTGCTGTGATGATCATGTCTTTTTCCTTGTTTGCATCTCATCAGTGTAGCTGTTATTTTGAAGATTGCTGCCTGATGTGCTTAATAACAGATAACATCTAGTTAAGCATCAGTAAATATCCAGAATATGTCAACTGCATTATTAAATTTTAACCTATATTATCAGGATGTATTTTGACTTTTTTTCCAAAGGATTTGATTAAGAAGCCATGATTAAGGAGAACAGTCACCTAGTGCCAATATGTCTGAACTGTATTATTTCTTCTTGCAGGATGCTTAGATATTGTTTTCTTTGATATTTTCTTTCAGATCATTTTGACCATATAAAGAAAATTGCAGGTTCAGAATCAATAGGAATTGGTGGTGACTACGATGGAGTGGAACGGTTAGTAAAATTGTACATACATTGATATATGCTCCTTAAATTATGAAGGTTTTGATTCCTTTTGGGGAAAAAAGAAGACAGACTAAAAGAGTTGTCTTGTGATGAGTACTAAAACAAGTTTCATGAAAGAAAGGCACAATGATTCCTTTTTGAACTGTGTGAAGCCATGTTACAAATGTGGAAACAGATCCTAATGCCCTGTGAACTCTGCAATTGTGTGTTCCAGGCAGTGGTTTGCACATACGGAAACAGTGATAGAGGGTGCTTTCCTCCAGAAGCCAAAGATGAATGACAGAAAAGCTGCCTCAGTCGTTAGATGGTAAATGGGTTAGCCCAGGGAGATGCTGCAAAACTCTTTCCTCCACTATTACTTTCTAGTGGGGAAAGTCCAAAGTGTTTCAGGGCTGTGAAACCAGCCCTGCTTTTGGGGCTTAGGAAGTGTTTGAGGCAAGCAGAGCATGGTGAACAGCCTACAACATAATCTCTCCTGCTCACTCCTGGGCTAGTGTTGTTACAGCACAGGAAATAAATGCAGATTGGGTGGCATTTACTGGCTTAACCCTAAACTGTTTTTTGCTTTTTATCTTTCTGTTGAATCTTCATCTCTTCCTCTTTTTTTTTTGGGGGGGGTCAGACACACTTGGGTATGAAAGTCACAGTCAGACTCACATCTGTAAAGTAGGACCACAAAAACAGTGTGTCATCTCCCATGAGAGTTAGCTAATCATAGCTCTGAAACTATAATCTCTAAAATAAAAACACAGTTTGCAACAAAAGGACACATTTTATTGCATGCATTTTCGCAAAGACCATCAGTTTAAATTGGTGGTGGAGTTGTTAAGGTCCTAAGTCCTGGTAGAAAGTAATGGCATAGATTTCTTGAGATACGCCTATCACCACACCTCCACAGAAAAGAAAAAGAACAGAAAATATTAGTTATCTCAAAATAAAGTCAAAGACTCATGGAAATACAGTTTAAAACAACTGTTCAGTGCAGGTTTTGCAGCTGCTTCTAATTTCTTTTTGTTCTGATAAGAATTAGCACAAGACATAGGACAATTTTGCTTATTGTAATTTCTTCAGTAAAGGGTTCTGAATAGCTTTCTTTTCACTGCCTAAACTGCTGAATTAAAAACAATATTATTATTCAAATTGTATTTTCTTTGGAAAAACAACTTTGTAAACAACAGATTACACAAAATTGCCTGCAACTCCTTAGCTTATCATGTGTTTGCAGGTTTGCTTTTGTTCTCAGTTAGACAGGTGGATTGCACCAAGTCCATCTGTGATGCAGCTGTTTCCTCTTACTCTAAAGGCCAGGTATAAAGAGTGGATTAATGCATATATGAGTTTGTTGTTTTGTTTTAATATCCTCCATGCTGTTGTTCTACCTATACACAAGTGCATCTTCCTTCCAGAATACACAGTTTTGTCCTGGTAATGGGATCCTCTGTGCAGAAAATGCCTTTCATTGTGTCCCAGTCCTGCTTCTGTTTATGTCAGTTGAATTCTTAATTTTTTTTTTTAACTTCTCAGAGAAAGAATTGGGTTCACAGTGAGCTCATTCCAAAAGTGAATATGTGCAAAAGACTAATTAAAAATTATTTTCCTACATTTTTTCAGTGATGTGTGTTGAATGTTCTTGTGTAACTCTTGCCAACAGTTTCCCTGAGGGACTGGAAGACGTTTCTAAATACCCTTCTTTGATTGAGGAACTTCTTAGAAGAGGATGGAATGAAACTGAACTGAAAGGGGTCTTAAGGGAGAACTTTCTCCGTGTCTTCAGGGAAGTGGAAAATGTAAGATTAAAAACTAAACTGAATCTTGATTCTTACTAAGAGGGAGAGAGGAACTGTTGGTGCCTTGCTGCCCTTGTTTGGTTTTTTTTTTCTTTCTTTCTCAATGAGAGCTGTGAGGGAATGTAAGCACTTAATGCAATAATTCCAAATGCTGGGAAAGAAACCAATATGGCAAGAGAGTGTTAGCAGAATAAAGGAAAGTGAGAGAGAGTGGACAGAGCTCTTCGGAACGTTTTCTCTCTGTGGTAATCTGATAAGCACACATCACTGACTTCTGAATAGAATCGCTTCATGGTTTGGAGAAACTGCGGACATACCAGCGTCACAGTCTGGCTGTGTTTGCTGATGCAGTAAGGAATGCTGACTCCTGCAAATCAATTTAATTCTTGTTATGGGATTGGGCAGCTATCCAAAGGGCTCCTGCCATGACCAGATCACTAACAAGCCATAAACATAACCAGATCACAACGAGCTTTAAGTGTAAATGGTAGAAGCTAATCCAGAAGGATGAGGGAAGAAAGGAAGGAAGGAGAGAGACTGTATGAGAGTAAGGGCCCCCTAAATGGTAACTTTTTCAAAAGGCTCTGTTGAAACTTGCAAACTGCTTGCCTCCTACTGTTTTTATTTACAGGGGTAAGTAAGTAGACATTATCCACAAAGTCTTATAGACAACATATATTTCACAGTGATCTTTTTTCCAATTGCCTTTTTGGGGTATGTTAGATGAACAGAAATCAGGGAATTTTGTACTGTTCCAGTTAGTCTGCCAAAATATCTACCTAATGCAAAGTTGCACGTGTGGCAGACTGACGTTATGAAGAGGTTGAAATTCATCACACCTAACTGATCTGTGACATTTAGTAATTTTTTTCCTTCTAAATTAGAAACGTATGAAGCTCTGTCTTGAGACTGTGAGCTGACTTCAGGGAAGAAAGCTCATGAGTTTGCTTAAGGTTTTCCAGCTAATGCATCCATATGTGGAGGGAGCCAAGAAAAAGAACAGCCAGACCTGCGACTCTTGCCTGTAATGTATCTGTACTGATTTCTGGGAAGTGTTTCATAGTAATGCAAACATCAGGATAATAATGTTGATTTTCTCACATTCAGATGTGTTTTTGCAGTACAGTTTGAGTTGGTTCACTTGAAATAGCATTGAATTTGCTAGCTGCATAAAGCTTTTTGATGTCATGCCAGTTTGGTTTTCAGGGGCAACCTGTTGAATTTTTCTAGGTGCGGAACATTAGTGGACTAATGGATGTAGGTGAAAGTGAAATTCCGCCAGAAGTAGTTCAAAATTCCTGTCGCCTAGACCTACGTAATCATCGACTTCAGGCAGCCAGGTCCTTTGGATTTCCTTCTGTGGCACAACCTTTAGGTCTGACACTTGTAATTGTATCATATTTCATACTGTAATATGAATCATAAGACCTATGGAGTCTAGAGAGAGATGTATGGAGTGATCTGCAATGCAACTAGTTATCTGTTTTGAGTTTTATTAATGTAAAGCTATGCTAAATTTTTGATATAATTGCTATAAATTCACCTGCATACTTGAAAGTTAATGTAGATTTTAAATGTTGTAGCAAAAGCATTTAGAATTTGAAGTGATAAATTCTGTGTCATCTTGGCTAAACCAGGACCAACATTGTTAATGGAAAGTATTCACATCTAATGAATAAATTCACTGATGGTTTTGGTACCCATATTGTGGCACTTGGTATAAATACTGGAGTCCAGAGTCAGCAGTTCCACACAGGAACTAGAGAATATGAATAAGACAGCTGTGCTGAGATGTTTTCAGATACTACTTCTTGTTAAATGATACAACTTTCACCATCAGTCAATGGCTTAGAGAAGACTAACCCCCTGGTATATGTAGAAGAGTGGGGTTTTTTGTTTTGGGGGTTTTTTTTAAAACAACAAGATGAATGACATGGCTATTTCAATTCGGATTTCATGCCTACTGCTAGCTTTAGGAATACATCCTGAAGTACTAAAGTCTTATTTTTGAACCCTGACCAGGACAGTGGGCAACTGGAGAGTTACTGAAGAATGGAGGTCTTGCATTCCGGTACAGGCGACCGGGCAATGTTGTAGATACTTTTTTATAATTTGGGGACTGCTGTTCGTTGCATGTTCGTGAAGCTGGGAGCAAGAATAGGTCAGGACAAAGCAGGAATTCTGGCTACTCAGAGGGTGAGATCTTGTTCTGATATTTTTATTGCAGTCTGAACATTATGAAATGAGTATTTAAATTAAAAATTTGTTAGAATGTTCCACAGCTTTGTGGAAATCTTTTTCACATTTAAACAATGATCCCTTATCAATAACAAGTTTTATTATTTTATTTTTATTCTAGCTGGCTAAAATCAGACCATTGTCAAAGGATTCATAGGTATGGGATTAGAAAGAAATCTTTTTGTTATAAATCTTCTGCTGTTTGAGCCTTTGGAACACGTTTTCAAATACACAAGGTATGTGAGGTTAGAATTACTGTTATACAGAAGAGCATATATTGCAATAGGCCTATTTTTGGTAGGCTAATATGTCTCAAACCTGGAATTTTAATCAAATATCCTGAGATTCATGACAAAATTGTAAGATGGCAGCACTATATCTTTGTAGGGTCATTTCGCAGTGCTTGCTGCTAAATGCCTTCTCGTGATACTTACTGTTAATTGTGATTTTTATCTCATGATATGTGCTTTTATTTACTGGTTTGACTTTAATAGAATTTAGCCTTAGTATAGAATAAAAGAAAGGTCCTGTATAAGGACAGCATTTGTAAACACACAGTCTTTAACAGCTGAAAGACAAGGCTAAGCATGAACAGAATGGAAACAGCAAGTCAGTTGTTTTCTAGAGTCACTTGAGACTGTTCCTGCCATCCATTTCTGCATTCCATGTACAAATAGGGTTTCTGGAAGAAGGCTGTTCTTTTATTGCCTCAAAATGAAGCCTCATTAATTCTCTTGATAAGGTCGTCTCATTAATAAGTATATTCTGAATATACTACTGCCGCTTACTGAATTCTTTACAAGTCATGTGGAATAATTTAGTTACATACAAGCAAAGTTTTTAAGAACAGTTTCTCAATAAATACTGATCCTGGTTATGCATCTACAATGGGGAATTACTGCATTGACTCAAAAGTCTTGCCTTCCCGGTACTGCTTGGCTGGCATCAGAACTTGTTTTACTGGTAAAATCATCAATTCAATAGGGCAAATATTTACTTCCCATCAGTACTGCTGCTAATAGCTTCATAAGCCATTGGAAAACTGCCATCCCTGGTCTCTTTTCACAGAATTAGTATTGTGATAGTAACTTCATTACATATTTGAAATGTAAGATGCTTCCTTATTCCTTCCAGCCTTTTTCTTTCTACTGTGTTGTCACTTTCCTGCCTGCTAATTTCTACTTTTTTTCCATACTTCAGCATGGATTAAGAATATATTCCGTTTCTTAAAGACATGGATAATACTTTCATATGACTGATTCCACCATACTATAGGTATTTATAGTTTATTTCCTTGTTTTATCTATAATGTATTGCACTTATTTGTTTGACTGCTTTGTGCAATAAATAATTTGTAACCTTGTGGCAAAACATATACATGAAATTTAAATAAAATATTGTTTAAAATTGTGTATAGATACTGGTGTAATCTCACAAAAAAATGTAAAAGTTCAGAACTCCAGGAAACCCTGAAAGAACCATGCAACTCTGCTGCAGAAGGAAGGCCACTGTATCGTGAGGGTTTAGGTCTGCTCTTCACAGGGAAGGCAGCCTCCCCCCAGGGCAGGCAGGAGAAAGTCAGGTAGGTTTAACCCTAAAGCATCCTGGATGTAGGTAGTCAGCCTCATCGTCACTCAGATACCGCTTAACCTGTAGAGAAGTCCGAGCAAGTGCCTACGGAAAGGGAACATGGATGACTCAGTCATTGCAGTGAGTCCATGATGACAGTGTTACCTGCAGCAAATCACTTGGTCGAGCAAGTCAAGTCATAGAAAAGGCGGCTTATGGGGAACTAGACAGGTTGCCTGTACCAAGGTTAGGATAACCTCTACTTCACAGCATTTTTCACAGATGGCTGATGATCTAGAAGTCCCTTTTTCCATTACTAGTTACAATGTTAATTCAGAACACTTCAAATATGCTGCTTGTGTGAAACCAACATCAGAGTGCAAAATCATCACGGAAGTGGAATCTTGTGCATCGTGCAATGATTATGCACATGGTACCTAGCTTATCTAATAGATGCAGTTAGTTTATTTTTCTTAAACAATCAAAGTCACACAGCTTGAAACATGGTGGAAAGGCATCTCATTAGATTTCCATTTCAAAAGTAAAATGATGTAAGATATGGCTGTGACTGCTGTCAGAAAAACTATAGTGACCTTTCAGTGTGAGTGCTAGCGTCTCCAGTCCTACTGACAGCAGCTTGTAGTAGTAGTCACAACACTATTTCCAACAGCTGAAGCGTAAAATGATTGCACTCTGATTTCTGCCTCCCAATGGAGAGGATGATTCATCCCGAAATGGAATGCCTTTGCCCTGCACCAATTAATACGAGCAATTTGCATTAGTAATTAGAAATGCATGCTAGCTCAACTGACAGATTCTATTATGGCTAGTGGTATCAGGGAAGTATCAGATATAATTGAGATACCAACTTTGTAATGAGCTTTGTTGGCTGCCAAATGGAAGAATGCAAGTCATCATTTACCTCTTTTAAATAATGAGTTGTGCTAACATGGGTTATGAAAATAGTTATTACTATTTCTGTAAATCTCAAAATCGATGTACTCTAGTACAAGCAAAGTACTTTAGGCTGATTTTCTGAATAACACCCAAACTTCAAGGCATCTTTAACAATCAAGGCTCATGCTTTCACATGTGTGATGTGAACAGCCAAAAACTACAGGCATAATATTGATGCAGACTATTGATTTGATTCTAAAAGGTTGACGCCAGTGCCCTTCCGCCAGTACTATCCTTTTCCAGACTAATGGGCTGTAGCATCCACAGAAATAAACAACTATTCTCACTTGTCTCATCTGGGTAAGTGGTGATGCTAGAAACCAAGCCTAAAAAGCCTACTGCTGGTCTAACATATACAGCTGATCTGTTATGTAAAATCTGAGTAGTTCAGTTCATTATCTAACATCTACTCAGTAGGTGACTTGTTTGGGCCATGGAAGGACTTTTGCATGTTTTACATTGGATATGGACTACTGAACTGTGCCGGTGCTTAACATCTGCATTCCTTCTTGCATATCATTGAGCTGCTCAAGCAATATGCTAGCATATTTTTATTTTTCAAGGTCAGTAAACATCATACATTAAGTCTAACCACCTATATAAACATAAGTTTATTAACTTCTGTTTTATCTTAAACATAACGCTCAGTGGGCATCTGCACCACAGAATCAACTTTGAAAAGCCGGGTATTGTTGCATTTCCATCACCTTCTGGAGTAAGGTGCAGTGCCATACCAGTTTATGCCAGTGTCAGCTTTGGCTGATGAAGTCCTACACTGTTTCTTAGCTGCATGTTGTCTCTCCTGTCCCTTGTGACAGCACTGGTGTTTGTGTAACTATATGGTAAGCTGGTTCAGGAAGCAGATCTAGCTGAAAACTAACGGTTTTCCTCCCTCAAGTAATGGGTTTCCTGCTGATCATGTCAGTGATTGGGTTAACTGTGTTCAGTGTTAGTGGCGGGGAGGAGCAGAAAAGCAGAGTGAGACTGAAGCAACTTGGATTTCTTCCATTTGCTATTGAAAGCAGCAACTCCTCTGTTCACTATTCTCTGGATTTATACATACGGAAATGATCAAATTGCTTCAAATTCTGAAAATGTAACCTGTCTAAACTACAAAAAACTAAATAACTAGAAGATTCTTCCCACTTGCTCTTAAGATTTGTTGGATTTAACTCACAGACCCAGAGCAGTATGTTAGTGGATCTGCTGAACTGTTTTCAGGACAGATTGCGATGCTGGATAACCCTTCTCAGAGTGTTTTGGAAGGCTTGAGTCAGTGTTTCAAGAACTATATATTTTTTTTTTAATCTGGTCTTGATTTTTGTCTTGATATCTTACCTACATAGAACAACTTGAGATGGTGGTGGGTGCTCCTATAATTTTCCTTTTTTTATCTTTTGAAATCAGAGAAATGGAAAAGCTTTTACTAACCTTCGTATTTATTTATAAGTTTATTATGTAATTCCTACAAAATTTGTGGAAATGGGAAGCATTTTTGTCCCATTTCTGTATTTCACAGATGTCCAGGATCTTTGGTCTTACAGCTAGAACCTCTCAGTCACTTGGTCCGGTATTACCAGATGAACTTGTTCATAGCCTGTTTCACTTCCTGGCACTCAAATTGCAAAGGTGGCAATTCTTTCCCCAATGTCTATACTGTTTGAGAAATTATTGCAATCTGTGAAGTTTTTTTTCTTGCAAAGCAAAACCAACAATCCACACCTCCTCCCTAAATCTCTGACTTCAGAGTGATATTAGACTTGGTTCAGCTGCTTCTGTCATGAGTCAATAAATCTTTTTTTTTTTTTTTTTAAAGTAAACAAAGTTCAGCATTTAGCTTACATCACAGAAATGCTGCTGTTTCTAATCAAGGCTCTAGCCTTAACAATCAGAACTCAAATGAGAGGGCGCTTAATTTTTCTCTGTTTCTGTTGCTTCTCCCCAAACCGCTTTGTAAACTTCACTAGGATGATTCTTTCCCCTATATAATGGGCAAGTATTTTTCTCTGAAGCCCTTTCTCAGTACCTGGTCTCACTGTTTTCATGAAGCATTTCTCTTTCCAGTTCTGCAATGAAAGAAAAGCATAGAGCCAGGAGGCAAGAATTCAAATTCCCCTGTGGGTTGTTGCTGAGAAATAAAATAAAGATTAAAATAGCTAAGATTAAAACTGAAGCTAATACCGGTTTTGTCAGACAAATCAAAAGAAGGTCCCTTTAGTCTGGAATACAAACATTTGAAAAAAACTTTAATACAGCTTTGAATAGTCTGTTTGTATTAACTTTCCTGAGTATCCTCCTGTAGCTAAACTCAACATCTAAAGAATCTTGTCTAGGCCTGTGCTCAGTTTATTCTCTGAGCCCTTTATTAAAAATTAAATAGACAATGACATGCTAAAAATGTAACTGAACTGAAAATTGACTCCTTAAAAAAAGGAAAAAAGAAAAAATCACAACAAACCACTGAGTAATATTTTTCCAGCATCTTAATCCTACCCTGAAAATTATTGCAATGTTCAGCAAGTTTAGTGGAGAGAACTTTGATCCAGTTTGATCTTATTTGAATTTACAGCATCTGATTGAGGGGGGCGGGGGGGAAATCTTGAAGACTTTGTACTTTTTCAGTCTCTAAAGATGAGATTAAGGTATCTTTGTAGAAATGGCTATTCCATGTATCAAATACAGTTATGAGTAATTTTACAAGTGAGGCAGAAGTTCCTTGAAGTAAATAAATTTTGAAGACAAATGGCACCATAGTGTCCTCTTGTGGTCCTTTAATGTCTAAGCTGTGACATGTTTTCTAAGAGAACAACAGCAAAATTTTCAGTTGCAGTTAGTGTACAAGCTCCTGTATAAGTATAATGTGACCTTTCCTTGCCCTATTTTTCTTCTGGAAATGGCATATGGAGGATTGCACATTGCATCTCCCATAAGCACTTACTTCTCTGTCCCCAGTTCTTTACATGTGGATGTACATATTGTGGTCCTCTCCAAAGGACCTTTCAGCAACTGCTTGTCTTTGTCACGGATGAAATAGATCCTGATCTTTGTTAGTGAGAAACCTTTGCAGCCAGGTTGCCAATTTCTGGCCTGCTTTGTCTACAAGGCTGGTGTGATCCTTGGATGTGGAGAAGCAGGAATGTGCTGAAAATGGAAGTTCACTATGGTGAAATGCTGGCCATGAACTTGCAGAATTTCTGCCAAGCATCATGTCCAGGGAAGCTGTACCTCAGTAGTGGCAATTTTTGTTTTGTTGTTTTGTCTGATGGTTGGCTCTGGGCTATTTGTCACCCAGGTTCCACTCTAGTGGAAAAAATCTTTCAAAACAATGCATAATAGTTATGGATGCACTGCTGTGCATATCCCAGCCTTTCTCTTTACACGATTTTAAATATCTATATTTATGCTTTTTAAAAACATGTTGGCTTTAAAAATTGCAAGTATTTAATTCTTCCGGGTATCAGGGCTTTGTGCCTAACTGTATGGAGATAACTGAGCAGGGTTTCAGTTTCCCAGAGATTTTTTACTGTGTTGGATCTATGCTGTTTATAAATCTGCAAACCTTTTCTCTAACCAACAACCCTGTTTCTGTTCTAACTAGAATTTTTTTTTTCTGGGCCACTACCCTCCTACTGACTTGATAATCCAGCATATCTCAGAAATTCTTTTCATGTCATATGGTTTAGAAATTTCCCATGGTTTCAAAGCATAAGTTCATAGATTGTCCCATTGACAAAGAGGAGAGAAGCGTTATACTGGTCTGTATTAGGAGACACAATATGATTATTATCTAAAACATCAGAATGCAGGTATTCCACTCAAGAAGTTTTATGTATTTTGGATAAACACAGTTATGGATGTTATTTCTCAGGCTTCTAGGGCAGTGCATCCTGTGCGTATACCTCTAAGCAGGCCACGTATTCTGCCTGGGGACATAAACATTACAGTCAGCAACAACAGCAATAACCTTCAAAGCTTAATTTACAGAAAGTTAATTTAAACTTTCTACAAAGCTTTTTGAGGTATCATGTTATTATAAAGCACTCCAAACAATGTTAGGGGCAACACGATTTTACAAATGAATTAAACAAAAAAAAATAATCTGAATTGTAATTTTATGACATACTTATTTCTAAGGATGATACTTTTTGCGTGGCCTTGATTTTCTTAGTTAGAAAAAACAAACTAGTTTGTTTAAAATTAGGCATCTCCCCATGAAATTCAGGAAGAAGGGAAGATAGAAAAGCTGCCCTCAAAGGCAGTTTCAGATGTTGGGTCTTCCTATCCTAAAACAAATGGCAAATCACTTTCATTGAGAAGGAGTTGAAACAGTGTTACTTTTTGTTGTTTGATTGAGGTTAACATCATATATTGCACATCCATAAGCTACCAATACTCCAGAGCTCATTTACAAGGGCCTTCCAATGTGTGTACTACATCCCTTGGTGAGGGCTGAGGCAGGCTGTTCCCTCTACTATATCCTTAAAAGTGATCACTAATGCTGATATTAATTCTATGTTCACTTTCTCCTAGGTTGACTGTATGAGCACCACTCGAGAACCTGTGAATTGCTGTCCGTCAGGGAAGGGATGGAACACCTTGCACGCGTAAGTCAAGTCTGTTTCTGTAACAGCCGATGCGGTGTGCAGAAACTGTCTCATGCTGGGCTGTAAAAGCCAAGCTGCTTTTTTTAATGCTTGAGTGGTGTCACCCATAATAAGAAGCATTCAAGGCAAACTTGACCTTGCTTGCCTGCCCTAAGGATTTATATCAGGCTTTTCAGCAGTTTACCAAACTACCCTTCCAGAAGACTCAGAGTTTCTCATACAGCCTTTTTCTTTGAGTCGAGTGGCATAGTTGTTTACTGTGGAATAGTACTGACCTTTCAGCTGGAAGCTTGTATCTACTTGAGGTAGTTCACAAATACCCAGTGGCTTACTAAATAAGAACTGAACTGTGTCTTTTCTTATATGATTTGTAGGTAATAAACAAACAATTTAAAAAGCAGTTCCTGATGGTGCATCAGAGAGGAGATCACAGGTTTGCTGATCTTTAGGCTGCTGATTTTACTGATGCTGTTAATGTACACTACAGTACCGAAAATTCAGGCCTTTTCTCATCTAATAAGCCTTGATTCTGCTAAGCTGGTCTCAATGTTTTTTGCAGTGAAACCACCAGACTTTTTCTTAGAAGTGCAGTTTTTCTCTGTTAAGAGTGGGGTGGAGGGTGGGGTGTGTAAAGAGGGGGGGAAAAAAAAGGAAATTAATATTATTCTCTCTGCTTTTTCTTTTGTTTTCTCTGACCAGTCTGTACCTGTATGAAACCATAATCCCCAATTCTATTTAGCTTTGTAGAAAACAGGTAATTTTCATCCCCATTATTTAATGAGAGTTAGCAATGTTGTCTCAGGCTAGTTTCATTTCAGCCTCATATTCATATCAGACAACATTTAAGCTTATGATGGCCACTCATACCATTCAGAAGTAACAATCAGTATTCATGCTTAGAAGGAGGAAAAAAAAAAAAAAAGTCAATCACCCAGGTAGAAATTTCAGTTCTCTTACAAACCAGATGCTAAACAACAAAGTTGATACGGGTAGATAACTTTTTACCTTTAAATACGGGCTTTCTACAAGTCAGGAAAGAACTATTGTGTTTAGACAAAAGAAATACTGTTGCTTCAATAAACTTGAATAGTTTCTTTCTCCCAGTGACCCGGGGGTTGCTTTGTCAAAAAGGCTGGACAAATTCAAGAAAGCTAGGGATAAGGTTCTTTGGAGCACAGGAAAAGTCTAGTCTTACCCTCTTGCTCTGCTCTAAGCTTTATATCCTCCCATAGACTCCTATGCAATCCGAAGACAAAACTTACATCAGTACTGGATTGACTTGTCACTGTTCACAGATTTCTTGATTAAGGAGTATTTTAGTCAAAAATCTACAGAACTAGTTTGAGTTGATATTCCATAGTAAAATGCACAAACTGTTCTCTAGAGCTTTTTTCTGACGATTACGTAACTCACTAAAAACAGATCCTTTTACTTTCAAGGCTAGCTTTCAAATACAGACAATAAATAGCATTATCAGCTATTAATTCATGTTTTTTAAACTCCATGTGAAGGCTACTGTATGCGAAATGAAGGCCAAGATACCCATTGCTGGCGCCAGCTTTTTCAAATGTGAAGGCAAAATTGAATTTTTCTTCCTCCGGGACAGGAGGTTGAGAGGCAGGCGTGCCCTGGGCTTTCTGTACCTGCCGCCACCGAGGCGTCCGTCCCGGCTGCTGGGAGGGGGGGGCTCACCCCACTGCCTCCATTAGTGTCACAAAACAATAGTGCAACCCCGGCTCGCAGGGCCCTGCCTGAGCAGCAGGGCCACGGTTCATCTGCCCTGGCAGTCTGCTGCCTTAGCAACTGTCTGCTTTGCATAGAGCTAGAAATACCCTCGGCTCCAGCCAGCGTTCACATTTCCCCAGTGTAGTATTTTACCCCACGCTCCCCCCACGCCTTTTGTGCAGCCATGTTTCCTGTTTCCCTTGGGCCTGCTCCGTGCGCCACGTTATTTCTGGGGGTTTCATGCAGCCAGAGAAGAGAGCGAGCACAGGAGAAAACACCCCGCTGCCACCACAAACACAGGAAGCGGGGACAGCTGCCGCAGCTGAAGTTAACGATAACTTGCATAGAAATACACCCGTTCTCCGGGTGACAGCATCCCTCTACTCGGTTTGTTGTTGATCAGCCCAAGGCCAGGGTTTAACAGTCTGCTGGGAGTCATGAGAATGTTTAATTGGCGCGCTCTGCTCCTTCAAAGCCTAGCGGGGCACCCGGTTTATCCGCTACCGTCTCACTGGCTGGTGTTTTCCCCACACAACCCCTCCCGGGGTTTCGCGACCACCCAGGTCCTGGCACCAAGCGCACAGGACCCCCCCCGCCGGCAGCCGCCAGCGGAAGCGCCGCTTGGCCCGATGCGGCCCCAGCGCCGGGGATCGCCCGCAGCCGCCCGCCCGGGCCTGGGCGCGGCGCGGCAGCGCCCTCTCCGCATCGCTCCTGCCCAGCAAATGGCGGCGGGGGGGAGGGGGTCGGAGGCGGCCCGGGGCACGGCGGAGGGAAATTTCCTCCTCGAGGCGGCCCGGCAGCGCCGGCAAGGGAGGGCCTCGGGCGGAGGGGACCCGCCCCGCCCCGCTCCGCTCCGCCCC
>VZTQ01009907.1:0-26330 GCA_013400755.1 Pelecanoides urinatrix
CATTTTTTTCAAAACGAGGAGTATGAAATTAAGTTTCAGACTTCGGATCTCAGCATATAAAACTGGGGGAAGAAGAAGGAAGAGGGGGACATTCAGAGTGATGGCGTTTGTCTTCCCAAGTCACCATTATGCGTGATGGAGCCCTGCTTTCCTGGAGATGGCTGAACACCTGCCTGCCAATGGAAAGGAGTGAATGAATTCCTTGTTTTGATTTGATTTTGCTTTGCTTATTAAACCTTCTTTATCTGAACCCACGAGTTTTCTCACTTTTACCCTTCTGATTCTCTCCCCCATCCCACCAGGGGTTGTGAGCGAGTGGCTGTGTGGTGCTGAGTTGCCAGCTAGGGTTATACCACGACATCTCCTCCTCGCCTTATTAGACTGGGTGCTACAATCTCTTGGAATCTCTTGGAATCATAGAATCACAGAAAAATTTTAGTTGAATGGACCTCATCTGGTCTGACCCCTCACTCAAAGCAGAGCCAACTCCAAGGCTTGACCAACTTCGAAGATAAATCTGGCTGCTCTGGCTGCAACCCCCCCTCCTTCTATTACTCGAATTTACACTGATCTCATCTCTATTGTTTCTATGGATGTTTATGCATGATAAAGGAGCTGTAGTTGTTTTGGAGTTAACCTAAACACACTATAAGCATAGAGCTTGGGCGTTTCATTTTGTTCTTTGCCATAGTGTGTAGATGATAAGTTCTGCTGTGCATCTGTGAACAAAGGATCATGCACAACCACACCATTGTAGGGCTCTATAATTTTCAAACCCTAATTACAATGCAGGTAAGTACACCCAGCAGTAATTTATGACAAAATACACTACAGACATCTTGAAATTAATCCTCAATCTAAGTATAACAAACCAAGAAAGTTCAGAACAAAGGTTACCTTGAAAAGAAAATCAAACTATGTCAGGATAGAGCAATGCAGCTCTGGCACTCAGTGGTGATACCAGGCAGAAATGATGGGAGTGGCAGGTAAAGACATTTTAAGGTTTGTGATCTCCGGTTAAATTTCATGTAGTAGCATGAAATGCCTCTGCTTGTTTGTTACATCACTGACAGGGGGAAGATGAGGATTCAGACAGTTCTCAAAGCATAGCAACAGCACTGACCTGGTGGCTTTTTTACCAGGATCAGATGCTTCTCAGTGAGTTAGGAGACTAGTAGCCAGCTATGCTGAGAGCTACAGGCAGATCAATATCTACTTCTTCCCCTTAGAAATGTCATTAAATGGAGCTGTGCGTCCAGTTGAAAGCACAGGCAACCTTGTGCTCTTCCTGCACTCCCTCTTAGAGGCCTTTTTACATTCCAAGGCCCTACCCAATCATCTAGGGTCGTCTGCTCAGGGACTGACTGCACCCCACAGGAGGCAGCGTGCAAAGACCCCTAAGCAAACTCCCTGCAGGCTAATAGAGACACATGTCCCAGAAGCAAGCAGAGTGGAGACAATTAACTGAAGCTAGAATATATTATAAACCACATGGCAAGCTGAAAAACCCTATCTCTCATCACCCAGCTAATTAGCTTGAGTGCACTGCTATGAGGATGCAGTGATACTGATTCCAGTTCTGGGGTTAGCACAGCCAGCTGGGCAATCTGATATCTCAGTATTCTGGAATAGACACACATATAGTTACCTTATAAGGGATCCTGACCTAATTATCTCCCTTCACAATTTTTACTCAGTCAAAGGAGTACCTTTTGTCTGAAAGTCTGAAAAAAATTTAACACTTTTGGCCTCCTTTTAATTTTAAATGCTGCAGCAGAAATAATCAAGAGTTGTACTCCCAAAAGCCTATGCTCTGGACAAAGTCACATATTCTCTTCAATATGAGAGGATCTAGAAAAAATTAGATGACAGTGTTAGCTGTTTAGTCATACTGGAACTAAGAAATGGTGCTAGGCTTTCTCCACTGATCAAACTTGCTGCCTTTTGGACATACAGAAGGTTTGGCTGATTCTTAGTCTTTCTTTCTATGTGTAGAATGATGGTCTGGGAACACCTTTGGGCTCACAAATACAGATAGGAGCTCTAGCTCTATCCTGATTCCACCAGGGTGTGACTATACATCATCACTTCTGTCCTTTTCTCTCATGCCTTGGTTTACATGGGGATAAAATCAGGGGCTGTGCATTAGAAAGAGGCTGCAGCACTTGCTAACTCTCTATCTATGCAGTCAGGGGACAGGGATTCTGAGGTCCACCACAGTGCACATCTTCAATATAGACTTCTGAAACAGTCTCCGTGGCTTTTCCCTCACATTTCTTTTAAAGTTTTTCTTCCTACAGAGAAGCTCCTTTCTATAATTTTTTACTAATTTTCAATTTTCCAGAACAGTTATGAAAGCCTATTTCCAGTCTTCATGCATCCAGAAGTTGTCCAAAGATGTAAACAGAAAATCTGCTTTTATTTTTCTTCCCTTGTTTATAGACCACCTTTTCAATATGAAAGAATTTATTTTTAGCCCTATTCTAACACAAAAGACTTTGAGTTTCTGTTATAAGGCTTCAGCTTTTCCAGGATGAGAAATGGTTGGATTTTTTTTCATTTTGGCTTTCACATGTCATATGCAACATATGGTTTCACCCATCTTCTCTTTCATCTACCTCTTTAATCTTCTTTTGGGGCAACTCGCAGTTACTCTTTGTCCCAGCCATCACAGTATTTCTTCATGAGTGTTCTTTGTTTCCCTCCAGTCAAAGGTGCTACTGCTTGTTGTTTTTATGTTACTTTTTGGCAGGCTAATCTTGCTTATAATTTATGTCTGGGGCCATATCCTAATTCTTCATCAAATGCATTTGGTTTGGGGGTTCTGCAAGGATTTATCCTATAGCAGGGCATTCATTTTACAAGGACTGCTTTGCTTGTCCTAGCTGCAATAACCCTTTTTGTTAGTCCCTGGTGCGTTAGTGGCTAGCTTTTTATACTGAAGTTCTCAGTGTAGTCGAGGTTACAATATTCGATTTGTTCAGCCTTACCCTTTACTAGAGGGTCAGCCTCACTTTGCAAAATTTCCCAGATTACTCAAATTACCAACCCTTACACCTTCATTTACTCCAGTTTCTGGAGGAATCTTGCCATACATATTAACATCCTCTGTCCTTTCTTGAGCTGTTTTTCCAGGATGTTATATTATTTAGGAGTTGTGTTTTTCTGTCTGAATCTCATAATTTCTTACATACTTTCTTTTAATAAGTGCTGCAGGCTGATTATTCCAGACATACTCTAGTTCTTCAGACACATTTACCATACCCTGGAGCTTTCTCCAGAATACTTTATTGTTTATAAAGCCACTTCATTTGCAGCTCCTGAACCCTTTTTGATTGTGCTTTCCTTGTGACAGGCAATATGGTGCTTCTGGGATTCAGCATCTGTCTTTTTTATTCGTAAATTAGGCTATTTCACCTGCCTGGACAGTGGTAGAAGACTTGTGCTCAGGTGCAATTTAAAGTTGTATAATCCCAGATGAATGCTGAAGAGTTCATCTTTCAAGTAATAAAATATTCATTTGTTCCCACTGACATTTTAAAACACTTTAAAGAAGCATTTATACTGATTTTCCCATTTGCTATAGAAAACTCACATTTGGATCATATTTAACCTGATGGCTTCTTGTAGAACTTTCACAGTGATGGCTCACCTGACAACAGAAAGTACTGTGTTTTGAAAATGATTGTGATAATGATAATTTGATTTGAAAATATATGAGTATTGTTGAAATACTTCAGATGGTTGTTCATGCTAAATAAAGCACTCCTCCCTTGCAATAGAGGATATTGTTCTTTGAGTGTGACAGATCTCTCAGAAAGCTGTTACTTGCTATGGTTTTGGTAAATATTAAAGGCATAGTCTTGGGTCAAACTAGTAATTGTTTATAGAAATATCTCATAAAACACAGAAAAAGATTAATCACTACTGAAAGGAGTTTTCTAGAAGTAAAACATTTTTCTAGTAATTCTTACCAAAAAATGGCTCAATGAAACACTTGATCTAATTTTCTTGTAAAATCCATGGAGCTTTTTATTAAGGAAAGTTAGAAAAATGTCACGGGTCAGTATATATTTTCTTGCTCATGGCTGTGTGATGGAATTGGCATAGTCCACACTGAGGGAAGTATAAAGAATTTAATGCTAATTCTAGGTGAAAGGAAGAATCCCTCCCCCTTCACAGAGAAATTCTCAGTGTTGCCAAGTACAAAAGGAAAGTATACACGTGTACCTTTGGCACAGAGTACCCTGGTGAGGACAATTGATACAGGAAGCTCTGAACAATAAAAGAGCCTAGAAAGTTGCTGGAACTTGTTATTTTCTTAGATATTCAAGTTGTTGCGTGAGGATAAGGAGGTTTTTGGTTCACAGAATGTTTCCTCTTTAGTTAAAGTTGTTTAAATCCTTCTGTGGTGGAAGAAGTGACAAAGCTAGGGAGGACTCAGATTCTTGTTTTTCCTGGCAGGCTTAAAATGTAAGAAAACAAGAGTAAGCTGGCTACTTCTGCCAGGAGGGGAAAAAAGTATCAAAACTGATTCAGAAAGGATCCCATATGCCATACCCAAAGCCATGTTCCAGAGTCCAAACTGAAGATAACAGAGAAAGCCAACTGCATATTTGGAACTCCACGGAGTAAGTTTTGCTTATTGTATGCTAGAACTCAGCACTTACCTTTCCGATATCTGGAAACCTTTTTTCTTATTAAGAGCTGACGGCATAATTTCATAACTCGAAGGATGATGGCATGTGACATTTAGGTTTCCTCTGGACAGTGTAGATCAAAACAAATCTTTTTCAGCTCAGCCTTCAGATGTTCATTTAGAAACAGTAAGAGTTGTGATGATTTAGAGTGCAGCTATATTAGCATTTTACTTCAGATTAGGTATGCACTTCCAAAGTAAATCTCCTGATCCTCTCCAGTTATCATGCTTTGGTTCATGCAGTGGAGCAACCTGAAACTAGAAATTTACTCTGGGAGCCCTCCTAATGTGCCCCAACAAGTAATTCAGTTGACAGCACTAGAGTTAGTCTGGAGTAACCCCCATCCAAGACACATATAGACGGTAATCAGGCTCACAGAATCAACTGTTTTACTTTACAGATCCATTGCTGCTGTGCCATGGCACTTGCTAATACAAACAAGGCCACAGTCACAGATACATATATGTGTGTTTGTGTCTATGTATAATCACACTTGCCATCTCATCAAATAGCACATATGAGAAAAAGCATGAGATTCCTTTTTAGAGTGTGTTGGTTTGCACACATTGTGAACAATGGTTTCATTTTGGATATCTAATCAAACCAATTTCACTGTGGATGTTTATACAAGGATGAAATATTTCTTCTAGGCATTAAGAAAAAAAGAACTTGGGGAAATTGCTGTTACAAAAAGAATGACACATAAACAGGGCTATAAATTATATTCTATTGACTCATCCATTCTGCATCAAAGTAAATAGCATGCAGTGACTGTAGTTTCAGTGAGACTCCATACTGTAGATATGTGATAATTATTTGGGCTTGTAAAATCACAGACTCCTGTAGTGTTTTTATGGTTCTCTCTCCAATGATTCTGCATCATAGGCAGAAAAGCAGAACTGATCCAGTTGCTGTGCAAATGGGCTGCACTCCACAAGCCTGAGACAAGATCACATGTTGAGGAGCGTGCACTTCATTCCCATGGCCAGGACATATCTGCTTGCAAATATTTATCTTTGCTATAGTATATTTGGTACCTTGGACTCAACGACATTTATAAAGAAATTAGGTTACTACTTCAGTTTTACTGATAGTGAAACGGAGGCACAGAAAGGTTAACTGACTTGCTGAAGACTAAACAGCCTGTCAAGGTTAAGAATTAAATTCAGCCTCCTACATCCACGGTTGCTGCTCTTCTTTCTAAGCCAAACTGCATCCAACTCTTCCCTACATACATATAAAAATATTATAGCGTTAGGTTTATCTAATGGGTTCAGCAAATGTAGCTATGACTAGAGAAAAGCTGAGTACATGGAAAGACTGCTGCTGAAAGTCCTACAGCCTCGGAGAGAAGATGCAAGTAGAAAAAAGAAACATGTATAGCGTACTTATGAATCTTCCCAGACAGAGTGACCCTGGGTGTTGTGCGTTCTGTTGTGCCCTGCAGATGTTAGAGTGCACCTGCTATTGAAATATTGGTCTATATTTTCAGTTATATTTGTTCTGATGCACAACCGGGATTATGAGGACATAGTTTGCTTCACATTTCTCTCAGTTCTCCTATATTTGGGGTTAGCATATGGCCCAGCAGAAGCCTAAATTACATTAGAGGAGCTCTGCAAGCAAAATGGATGCATCTACAGTGATAGCTTTAAACCTTAATTTTTTTTATCATACCTGCCCCTGAAATTATACAAGATTAAGATTAATATGAAGCACAGTAACTTAAATGAGTATCTTTGTTGCACTGAACTTATGTGTGCTGAGTGCACATTCAAGCATTTTAATAGTATGACTTTAAATCTAAGGACTCTTTTGTAGAGATGGTGCAGCATCTGAGTTGGTTCTGGTCTGTGTGTCCAAAACTGACCCTGTGTGTCCTGTCACACAAGATGTGTATTCTTCTTTTGTTGGCCTCAGTCTGAAAGGTGATTCTTTTTGAAAACATTTGCTTTCTCCCAGTGAACACTGAGAGTACTGGGCAGGTTTTTGTCCAGAGAGCAGAAAAGTAGCTGGAATGTCAGTTTTCTTTAATTCATTTTGCTCTGTCCAATATATTATTGATAAAAAGTTGTATACCTGATAAAGCCATCCACATAAAGGACTACTGTAAGTCATATTCATGAATGTGCTATCACAAGTAGAGTAAAGTGTATGTTGTGGATTGTTACTGATGACAAAACTCAATACTAACAATAAATGGTGCTCTGTACTATGTACTTATCATAGGAAAATAGAACCCAAGAAATGGTTACCTGAGTATCTGTATGAGTCATACTGAATACTGAGTACTAATGTTATCTTTCTCAAGGAAATTACGAACATCTTTCTTACAAGGGAGAACAGAAACGTCTTTCCATTCACAAAGATGACTCAGAAAATGTCTATGCATATCATAAAGTATGTTCATACAACCCTTAACAGGGTTAAGAGCCTCAGCTCCTTCTTTCCCGCTGACTTTAAATCAACTTGGTAGCCTAACAGCAGTTAGCTGCAAGAAGATGCCACGGACAACATGAACCATGCTGCAGCTGTGGAGTCATTCCTGTCATAAAACAATGCTTCATACAGTATTTTGTAGAATCTCTCACGTTGTAATCTCCAAGTTGCAGCTTTCTTTTCTTTGCTAACCAGGGTTAGCACAAACTAGAGTCTCAGTTGCTTTTGTTCAATGCATTTGGATGTTACAGGTAAAGGGCATACTAAATGCCAGCTCTGGATAATTTACAGCTCTAATCTTGTGCTATCTGAAAATAAATAGACTCTTTACATGTGGGAGTACAGAGTCAGTTACACTGACTCTGCTGAAAAAGAATTTGACATCCTGATCTTCATCATGAACAATTGGGTGCTCCACTTTACCTAAAACTGGTACAGCTTGTATGAAGAGACTTAACTCAGGGAAGGAATAGAAGGCATAAAGAATGATATGTTGCAATAGGGCTTACTCTAATGTGACCCTAGAATGAGAGGAACAATGTGGACCGTGCATAGTTTTCACTACAGGGGAGAGAGGACAGAAAAAAGTTTAGGATCGATTTTAAGTTACTGCAAAAAGTAGGCAAAGCTACTCATTCCCTAAAAGTAAACCTAAATTTCAGACTTATCAGCAAGACAGTGCTGGCCTCCAAAATCTTCCTTTGCTTCATTTTTAACCAAAATGTTCTTGTGTGTCACAGCTGCATGTGGCAGAAGAAATAGGAAGCAAATGGTGGCACCAAGAGAGAGCCCCTTACTGATGAATGCACCTCATTTAGAGCTCTCTCTGGGAAGGAACATGGAAGAGTAAGATTAGTTGCTTGTTGAAAATAAAAAAGAACCCAAAAGAATCCACAGCATTTATAAATGTTATAAAAACTTGCCTTCTGCTCAAAGACAATGGACATTGTCAGAAATCTGAGGCACATGAATCACCTCTATCTTCTGCCATAATATTTGCACCAATGTGAATGAGAATACTGAGTAGAAATATGCAAGTACAGATCCACACAAACCACACAGCCAACAGTGGAATTCGTTCTTAGAAGAAAGTATTGAAGTTCATTGCTAAAATGCCAAAGTTATGATCTGAGTCTGTACTAGTTTGAGACACTCAAAGATCACACTTGTGTAGCCAGTAGTGGTGGTAGTTGTGAGGGAGCAATTCCAGCACCAGAGCAGTTTTAGACACAAAGGGCGTGAAATGTGGACATGTTGCACAACTGTACAAGCTGGTATTGCTGTGACAATATGTAGCTCTCCTACTTCCCCAGGAAAAATATGGGTTTTCATCTGGAAGGCCCTTGGCTGTGCTCTTACACTGCACTTATTCTGTGCTATGAAACAGAGCCTAGTCATACTTCCTCCCCAGAATGACATCAAGGAAGGACACTTTAGCAACATGGAAATTAATAGCTGTGGTCCCTATTTAAAAAAGCAAGTGTTAAATTACCTACACACACTGAGCACAATTTTCAAGACTGTGAACAAAACAAGTAATCCCTTTGCCTTCATTTTCCAGATTGTAATCTGGACTATTATCTGTTTGCAACCAATATTATTTAACCATGAAGGTATTATTTAACTAACACTCATTACATGGTTTAAAGTTTTATAGAATTTGTACCTTTATATTAAAGAGTATTACATAGTTTCAGTGATGATATTCCTAGAACTAAAATCACTTCCTTATACAATCTGGGGGATATCAGTTATCTGAAACTAACATATGGTACACTCCTATGCATTCTAACAAGTTTTTTTCCTTGCTCTTTTGGGAGTGTTTATGTTGATTTTGAGAGAATTATGAAAGCTGTAATGAAAAAGCTAATGGAACTTTTTAATCTCAACGTTAGAGCACCATCTAGAGGCAAATAATATGCCCCGTACCAGGCTAAGTGCACCGAAGATCTCAATAAACTGACAAATTGCTTTTGAATTTGATTTGGAAATACTTTGAGAAAATCTCAAATTTCTCTGTATCAAGGGATGTTTTTTTCTCCTACACTATTTATTGTTGTGACATGGAATAAACTGGTGTGAAATCTCTAGTGACTTTTGCAGAGAGAAGTATGTGAGAAATCAGCAGTCAAAAAAGCATTATCATTTCAAGACACCCATGGTTGAAGAATGATGCAGTCTTTCTTCCAGTTCTCTGGAAGCATGATTACAGTTGCTCTGTATGCTGAAAACATATGATATTTGTGTGCCCCAGTCTGAGACAGGTGTTAACATAAAGATTTCTTCAAGCAACAGTCCATACCAGAGTACTCCACCATTAGCATCCACCTGAGTGCATTTAGACATCCTTTCACATGCAGTAAGCCCCATTTGTTTCTATTTTGATCATTTGTGAGGTTGTGCTTTATATAGTTAATATCTGACAGAGGATTATTGGAGTTGCTAGGTATTACACAGCTTGACAGCTCTTTTGAATAGGCAAACCAGTTGTAATCCCACTGAAATTGTAGAGTACCTTGGGTTTAAACTGCAATGAATGAGAAATAAAGCAAGCTCTCTGTGTCCAGAACTTAATATTTAGGAAGACTGGACATGTTTATGACTCCTTAGAAGATTTTGATTTTTCACTGCGAGACACCTTGGGTAATCTGCACCTTGCAGATGCCGCAATAAGTATGAGTGTGGTGAGATGCTACAATATGTATGAGTGGAAAATTGTGTCTATAAACTTTTGTTTTATGTGATAGACAATGAGCCTACTGTCTTAACAACTGTCAGATGCATCCATAAGGTTCTGAAGTAATTCCAAAGTATGCACAGCTGTCATGGAAAGACCAATTAGATAGAGGCAATAATACTAGCTATATGACTTCTGAATGCATCAGAAGGATGACCAGATTCCTAAGTTACTAAGGGATGTATAGTAGTAGTGTAGTATCACAAAGTATAACTACAACTCTGTCATGGAAAAATCATGTTTGAATTCAGTTCTGCATCCTAGACCTGCTAGAGCTATATTTTCACACAGGTACTCGGTGTGGAGGAAATGCATAAAGCTCAGCTATCATTAAAACACCTGCAAAAATCCTCATAAAATAGCTGTTAGTTAATAATACATATTTTGCTTAAGTATAACTACATACCAATTCCTTAGGTAATTATTTTTTCTTTCAGAATTCTATTCTAGGTGCTTCCAGAGTCATGTTCAATATGTTTTTAATAAACATTCCCAAAATAACACACACTCTCAAAAAATCACATTGTTGTATGAGATTTGCAGTTAATGAATTACCTGTACTTATTCAGCCTAGCGAAAGTGTCATTTTAGCCTGATAGGTACATCCACACCACCTATATTATAGTTAGCTCAAGCCACACTAGCATCAATAAGAACATCTTCAGAGAGCTTGGTTTTGGGTTGCCATGCCATGGTGAAGCTTGTGCCACTGGGCCTTCATTATGCTTGCTATATAAGTAGCTGGATTATAAGTAGCCTGAATGTGCCTATCCATATGGCTTTTGCAACTTCACCTAGCTGTGCAGATATGCCCTAGATAGAGTTTTATGGTATTGCAGTCTGCTTTGTAAATTCAGTGTACTCCCACTGATACCACAGCAATACTCAGTGGTTATGAGGATTTCTCCAAACCAGGATAATGCAGCCCCCTGACTCTGGAGCCCTTTCACTTCCCACTTCTTGCTCTTTCTCTTCCTGTAACTCTATTCCCTTCTACATCTCTCTGTACTTAATAAGGTGTAAATTGCTGTAAGGGACATTTAAAGGTGACCAGCAAAAGACTTCCTAAAAATTGTAATTACTCTTTTTTTTTTCTTTACATTGGCTAAAGGAAAAACAAAGGACCTTTTTTTTTTTTCCAAGTGGAAGAGTTCCTTTCTCCTCCCACATTCCTTCCTCTCCCCTCACTTAATTTTACCAACCTTGTCAGGTCTTGCTCAATCTCCTCCTGGAGACAGGTGTGTTCTCTTTTCTTGATCACACACTGTACACATGGTCAGTGCGATGACAAATCTCGGACAACTGCTTCCTTCTCCAGTTGATTCACTGGTTGCAGTGGTTAAACAGGAGCTAAAAAAAAAATTTAATGACCTTTCAGTGAAAAAATTCTTTCAATTATTCAGTCCCTTACTTTCTTTCTCTGGGATCTCACTATCTCCTTTTTTGTCATCATGAAGTTTCCTAGGGCAGATAAAATACATTTTACTCTTTGTACTTTTAGTGCTTCCTTAGTGTTTGCTAAGGAGATTAAAATCTGAGAGGTCAGGGATTACTTTTTCTTTTAGATTTATGTCTGGAAATCATGCGGCCTGCACACAGCACCTGCAGAGGGTTGAGTACGTAGCATACGTTCTCTGCAGCTTGATTAGATTTAGCTTCCTGTGAAATTACATGAGCCCACTAAAAATGGAAGACACTAATCTGAACACCCTTTCCACAGAGATGTGACTTCTTTGCAATTTCACCTTCAAAGATGGTGGAGGCACTAGGAATCAGCTTCTACAGTATTGATTTGTAATGCTCTTCCCGTCTTTGTCAGGGTGAGCGCCTGAACTGTAAGTCTAGTAGCACAGTGCTAGGATCAAATGTCACAAAATGCAGTTGTGTCCACTCCTTGTAAGTCCAGCAGAGGACAAAGTTAGCTTTGAAAGTTGGAGGGGAGTTAAGAATTTTCTGGGATTACAGCTGGAATCTACCTGAAGGATAATTCCAGGTCTAATGATACCAGAAGGTAACTGAAATCAAGGATATTCTAAGGATCAAATTATATCCTTGAGGATATATGTGAATCTCCGTAGGGAAATCAACGTGAAAGATATACAAGTAAAATTTTATTCTCATTGGGAAATAAGAAACTGTCAGGGTGTTTGGTTTCTGCATGTTTGGGTTTTGGGTTTTGGCAGGGGGTAGGTAGAGAATAGGAAAATTACTTTAACATAGATCAATGGTTCTCAATTCTTATATGTTGGATCTCATTATACAGCCCAAGTTCTAAAAAAGTGAAAGATAAACGTTTTCAAAAGCTTCTTAATTATGTGTTTTTAAAGTATTTGAAGTTCTATTTCCATGAAAATCATGTGATAGTTATGAATAAGGACCAGTTTACACAATCTGTTATCATAACGAACAGATCTTTGGAGATACATGATTTTGGAGGTTAAGATTGTATTACTGCATCAGAATACTGATATAAGTGCTATTGTGTGAATAAGATATTGTGTGAATCACTATTACTACATCTACTTGTTACTTATACCTGGTTTATCTCAAATATCTACAAACTTTGTTCATACAGGCCCGGATTCTGTTGTTTATTCTGGCTAGAAATCTGAGTCTTTGCTCTGCAGCTGATTAGAAATGCTCATATGCCTAATTTATGCAGCTCAATATTTGTGACAGTGACATCTATCTGGGAGAAGGAGTCAACAGATAAGGTGGTAATACCCTAAAACATTGTTTCTAGATCTGTAAGAGTTCATCTGTCAATACTTAAATTGAACACAGAAATTAGCTACATCACAGTCCAGATTCAACCTTTGTGCAACGACATTGATCATAATTACTGCAGGGTTAACTTGGCCCAGTTTCTCTTTGTTAACACAGGAGTGACCACGGAAAGGTTCTGTTATATTCTGTATTATTTGCATAGCAAATTGTTCAGGTATTTTTCCTTAGGAGTAGGTCTTTTGGCTGTCTGCTTTCTTGCCACACATATGAGAGATTTGTTTCTCAATAGTATGAATAAGGCATCCCATTTTTTGGTTTCAGTAGCAAAAGCAAACCCATTCCCTGTATTCTTGCCGATAATTGAATGGCCACACCGTTAAGTTAAAGAAACCCTTTCCCTTCTCTCCACGAGAGGGCAGCGTTGCTAACGGCAAACTCAGATGCAGCACTGCGCCTGCACTCAGATGCTTTTTCAGATGTCACTCAGCAGGTAACTATCTGTTCCACGACTTTTGTGTGTGTAATAGAGAAACGTCTTTAAAATAAAATACAGAGGAAAATGGTTTCTCTTCATAGGTACTTTACAACCTATCATGTCCTCTCTAGCAGTAAAATCTGGAAAAAACATGTTTGATAGCATACTAATTAGGCCCTGATACACAAAAAAGTGACCTTTCGCAGCTTTCTAATGTATGCAAGAATTGAAGAATATCCATGTAAAGATGATAAGCAATTTTTCCTCTAAGCTTCTTACCATTTTTTCTCATTTCCCCAGAAAGTGAACTTCTATCCTTACTGGTAGTACGTGGCACACTTGAATCTTTTATTGTGGATGTCATCAAAGGAAACAGACGTAGAAAAGAAGGTGCCTAGGTCAAACATCAGTTAAACCCTAAGTTCCAGAACTTATCGCTATGCTAGGAGTTGGAGGGAGTCTCTTAGAAACACATGGCCTCCCTAAAATTTCACCAGCTCTGCAGGGGCACAATTTACAGCCTTTTTTAAAATTTAAACTTGCATGTTTTTGAATAAAATATAACTCCATTGATGACATCAATAAACTGACATCATATATCAGAATTTAATACAAAATTGACTTCACTGAGACTAGGCTTCCTGCTGTGCACCCTACCTTTACAATGGTAAAGGTCTTTGTTAATGAATGCCTGGTTGCCTCTCAGAAAGGAAAGCTGGGAGCTAGGGAATTTGATCTGTAGGCCAAATTCTCCTTTTAGGATCACTGGCACAAGTGAAGGGAGTTTTCCCAGTGAGAATATTAGGCTTGTAAGAGCAGTGCTCTCTGAGGAAACCTACATGAGGTTCTGTGCTTGTGAAACTGTACCCATAAAAAAAGGAAACATCCTGGCAGTCCGGTTTCATGGGCCACTTAACAAAATTTGGTCCATCTTATTTTACACTGAAGGAAGCCACTGCCACTGAACTCTTGTCAGAGCTCCTTTAGGTCAGAAAACAAAAATATCAAATATATTATCCTCTGTGTGCATACACTGAGTGACAGAAAAGCATTATAAAGTGCTGCTTCTCCTTGTTGCATGTGCGATTTAGACAGTATGATAAGTTCAAATGACACCTCCTCCCACATAATGTTTTGTACCTTTGATTTGTTTTTCTGGTTCTAAGAAAGATATCTGAAGAAGTCAATTAGCTGTACAGATGTAATGATAACATGAGTCAAGGAAAATGCATGCTAGGCAAAGAATGACCTTTGTGATATATCCATCTCAGCAGATCCGCCCTTGATCACAAATACTGTTGACTAATGGTATAGTTTTAATTATAATGGAGCACTTTTTGTTGAGATGTTGCAAATGCATCACATTTTCAAAAGCTTTTGTATTTTAATATTTTGCCAGTGTTTGCTGAAACCCCTTGACAGGGAATAATTTTCTATGAAACTTGCCAAGGCCAACTGTAGCCAAGACAGTGCATGATAAAAATCCTAAATGAGGTAAAACACATTGATTACAAAAAAAATCAAATGCCCAAGTATTCTTTCCTTTCACATAAATGCTTTTTCAGTATCTGGGTTCTTTTTCTGATGAAAACAGAAAGTGAGGGGACAAAATCCTTGTGGGAAACTCATGCTCCAGTGGATGACATCTCTTGACATGTGATATTCCTAGGAATACAGAAATTACTAAATCAGGTCATACTCAAGGTCCATTTTGTCTTCTTTATCTACTGGTTTATTAGCATATTCAAATAATTCTGAGAGATAAGTGAGGCGGGATCTTCTTTGTTCATTTTGGTTAATCTTGCAATGTTTTGTTATTCCATTTTAATCGTTAAGGCAATCAATGCACCTAAGTAAAGCTTACTACTGCATAATACATCAGATCACCCCAAGAGCCTTGTTCAAAGACTTATACAACTGGTTCACTGTCCTCTGGAACACAGCCTATTTCTGTTGAATGTTTTGTTTAGTATAAACAAAACTAAACACTGAAGATCCTTTAACCACCTTACATAACTTGTTTCTTTCTCTATTTACTATATCACTTTCCTTGTAAATTAATGACATTTGAAATGCCTAGTTCAGCTTCCTTTGTAGAGCTAAAATTTCATTATTTTCAATCAACCTCTATTTATATAACTTTAAATATAATATATTGTCTTTTTTTCCCTTGCTTTTTATTTTGCATACGAAACTGCTCTGTAACTGCCTCAGACTAGAATCCTTTTTTTAAAACAAAATTGCTGCAGAGACATAGTGGAAACTGTCATCTAACTTGTCTGCATGTCTTGCATATTTTTTTCCTTTGCTTCAAGAAGGGTGATCCTGGGAACTACAGGTCAATCAGCCTCACTTTTGTTCCTGTACAATCATAGCATGACTCGTGGAAGCCACTTCTGGGCATACAAGGAGAAAAGTGACAGGGAATACCCATCATGGCATTGACCAATCTCATTGCCTTCTATAATGAAATTACTATGGGATGAGGAGAGAACAGTGGATGTTGTCTACTTTGACTTTAAGAAAGCTTTTGACACAATCTTCCACAGTATTCTTGTACCAAGACGGGACTCAGTTTAGACAGATGAACTACTAGATGGGTGAAAAACTGCCTGAATCATCAAGCTCAAAGAACAGGGGTTAATGGTTTGTACTTCAGCTGGGGGCCGATTACAAGTGGAGTTCCTCAAGAGTCTACTTTGGGACCTATCTTTTTTCATAACTTTATCAATGACCCCAAAAGATTAGACAGACTGTGTATTCTGCAAACTTGTCAGTGACACCAATCTGGGAGGTGGAGTTGATAGCTCAAAGGCAGGCTTGCCTTTTGGAAGGACCTAGCATTAGGTTAGAGGAATGGGTTTACAGAAACCTCATGAAATTCAGCAGGGACAAATGCTAAGTCCTGCACCTGGCATGGACTAATCCCTTGCAATAGTAAAGGCTGGGTACTGACTGGATAGAGAGAACACTGTTGAAAATTACCTCGGGGTCCTGGTGGACAGTGAGCTAAACATGATTCAGCAGCACGCCCTGGCAGCAATGAAGGCTAACAGCATACTGGGCTCTATCAACAGCAGCACAGCCAGCAGACTGAGAGAAGCAATTATCCCCTGTTACTCAGCACACACTAGATTGCATCTGGAATACTGTGTCCAGTTTTGGGGCCCCCAGTACAGAAAAGATGATCAAGCTGAGCAAATCCAGCAGAGGACCACCATGATGGTCAGGGGCTTGAAGCAGTTGCCCTGTGAAGAGAAGTTGAGAAATGCTTATTTGGCCTGGAAAAGGCTTAGGAGGACCTAATAACAGCCTTTCTGTACTTAAGAGGAGGCTACCAAGAAGACAGAGCCAGACTTTTTACCAAGGTTCATTGTGAGAGAATGAAAGATAATGGCCACAAATTGAAATATGTGAGATTCTGACTAAGGAAAAAAATTTTCCCCTTAAAGGTAATTAAACACTGAAACAGGCTGCCCAGAGAGCATCTGGGATCTTTGTCTTTGCAGATTTTCAAGACCCAACTGGATAAAACCCTGAGCAACCTGGTCTGAATTCATTGTTGACCCTGCTTTGAGCAGGCAGTTGGACTACAGGACCTCTGAGAATCTAAATGATTCTGTGAAACAGGAGATAATTGAAAGCCTCCTCTTTCAAAAATGTTACACGGACAGTAGTCTCTTCTGAACATTAAGAAATCTGAAAAGCCTTTGGTATTGTTTCATAGTCTATACTCAAAAAATAAAAATGCAAGATATTTCTTTGGAAATGCAAAATATTGATGTGATGTCATCACCTGGTTAGTCTAATGCTATTTACAATGCAGCCACAGAAGCTGAGTGACTTGTTAACACCTGTGTTTCACCATCACAGAAAGACTAGCCTGTAAGTAAATGCCTGTAACAAAGTATTTATCATACTTGTGCAGTGAGATAATACAGAGAAGTGTTTTATTACATGGAGGTGGGATTGGCAGCAGCAATAACAGCTGTCAGTGTGAGGCTCCCCAGAAATCCAAAAAATGACAATCATTCCATTCAGTGTTCGTATTTTTGCAAAGAGCTTTTACTTCATGCTTCAAAAGAACAGAGCTATAAATTAAGCAGAACAATATGTATTCATATTTCTTCAGAAATATGGTAGGTAGCACGCCATATGACTGATTATAAATCAGGAATAAAAACCCAGGAGAGAACCGCAACAGAAATTGATAAAATAGTGAAGGCTGACAGAAAGAAAATAAATATGCCTGGAGAGCACAAAACATGAGACACACACAGAGTGAAAATCTAGTAATACCCAAGAAGCTTAAAAAAACAGTCTGCAGATTTTGTATAATTCCTCTATGAAGATCAATTCAGAGAAGAAAAGATGAGATAGCAATGCTAGCAGAGTGGGAAATATGTGACTCTTGCAGGTGTTAGATCACTTGTGGCAAAGAGCTTGTAAACATTACATAATAGAGCAGTAATAGCCTTGCAGCCCTGTGGTCTGCACTGCCGCCTGGAATGCAGGACTTCACATACCAAACGAGTTCAGCTTTTGGTCTCTGCAACCATAACGTTACACAGTGTGGACCACTTTTATGGGAAAGTATCTCCACTTACACGCAGTGATGCAGGGGCCTTTTGCTGATATTTCCTGTCATTCTAGGTAGATTTCAACTTTGAGATTTGTGGACACAGTTTTTCCTGTTTCTGTTTGCTCATCTGTAAAATGTATAAAGTAACTCTTCCCTCAGAGATGGTACAAGAATTACCATGAGCAAGAGACCTGTTCAGGCGTTAGTGATAACACAGCTGTAGAGCACTTTTTCCTGGAAGGATACTATTCCTCTAAGTATATCCTTAATGTGATGAGGTCATATTTGAGCATGTGTGTCTTCAGATCTGCCCATTCCAATGCAATGTTCTCTCTTTACATTTTCAGGCTGCTAGGCCACTGTAGCAGTGACATATGTGATTGCTCAGCTTGAGAAGGCAGTAACTGGACGTAAAGTTGCATACATTAAGGATTCCTGTGGTATTCGGTTTGCAAATACTTCCAATACACAACTTCACTGTAAAAGGCCCTTAGAGTTTTGCAGAGTTAGCATTTGATCCAAGAATGACATTTCCACTTATAATACATTGGGTCCAGATTTGTGTACAGTTGTTCCTTTAAGGACAGATTCAGAACTCCAGAATGAGATCTTCCCTTTAGTATACAGTGCTTCTTAAATACTATTGTCTTCCAGAGGAAGAAACACTTCTCCAGCTTTTGTTGTAACCTTAAGTTCAAGGACAGTCTTGCAAATGCGCATGATTCAGTTTGAATATTTGCTCCCCTGCATATAACTCAGCCATGTGCATCCAGCCTAGGGCGTCAAAAGTATGCTTTTTGACCCTACTTAATTTAACTTTAGAATCAGTGTTATAGTCTGACATTTCAGATCTGCTCTTCTTTTTAAATACATTTTAACAAATATTTGCAGCCAAAGTCCAAATCCTCAGATGCTGAAAATTAGCATTGCACCTTTGAGTTAGTATGACTATGTCAACTGAACAACTGCTCCAGTGAGTATTGAATGTAAGCTAGAGGGATGCACTAATTTTACAGCAGTGTGCAAAGAACAAAATTTGCAGAGTGAATGAATATGTTTAGAGAACAGCGTTATGTAATTCATCTATTTTGGGGATTAGCCATCCCTGAAGTTCTGAAAAAGGTAACTGGGTTGGGCTATTTATAGAGTCTGTTCCTACAGCAACAGCACAGATGCTAGCATGGAACAAAAACAAACTGTTAGCTCAAGCCATCTCCTCTGTGCACTTTGGTAAATTTATACTCTCACAAATGTTTATAGATCTCTCAGATACAAAGAGATTTGGGGGTCTAGGATGCTACTATTGCCTCAGCATCTGTTTGCACCTTAGTGTGCCCTATTTCCTATTAGCTTCTGACCATGCCTTTGTTTTTCAGGTCATTTGTATTACAGAGATATGCAGAGGCTCCTTTTAAAGGAATTTCCCAGTGTATGAGAGGAGAAGGGGCACTAATCTTGGGAAAACTAATGCAGTAATTACCTAAATTATTCTGATCTTTAATTTCACATAGCTGCTAGGGATGATGGCTCAGAATTCTTCCTTTACATGATTCTCTGTTTTATAAGATGCATTTGTAGGATCATTGTAAAACTACAAAGCCCATTGTTACTGCTACAGGATGATAACTAATAAGAATTAATGAAAAAATACAATCCATACTCAAAGAGTTCACAATCTTGAGATCATGTACATTCTTGAGAATTGTACAACTTACAGGAAAGGGAAGGAACAGTTTGTAGTAGGATAGTGTAGGTTTGAGCTGCTTCTTATAGATTCTGCTTTTTTATATTTAAATATTTGTCTATATATAGTCATTGTTATCTTTTCTTAAATATTGAAAAACAGCCAATTGTTTTGGTAATGGACAGTAACAAGAGGGCAAAGAAGATAAGAGGAGGAAAGTTACCTGGCTAATGGAGAAAGGCCTGTTCCTATCATAGGGGTTACCACAGAAAAAATCAGGTTAGGGACAGGATTCTATATGGATGACAATTTTAATAAGGACTGTGAAGCATGGAAAATGAAGTGACTTGCTTAGGCAGAATTGATTGATTCTTACCTTCACTAGTCTATCCTATGAGACAGGGAGATCACAATGTAAAACAAAGGGTAGCAGAAAATGAGGGCAGAAATATAGGGTTAGGTCCTTCACTACTCAGCATTCTGTATTGTCATTCATGAACAGAGCAAGCTAAGCAAATTTTGATTTGTTCATATCCTAGCCCAAACTGCATAGATTAAAATGACAATGTGCAGTGCACGAAAGTGGGGATCTAGGCCTTTTACAAAAAGCCTAGAAAATTAAGAAGAAGAGTCTGAATTTCATATGGAAGAAGAGACACAGCCTAGGAATAGATTTCAGCAGAGGCTAAAGCAGACAACTAAACAGTTTAACAAGAAAAATTTTAAATTGAGATAATCTATATAGCTTTGTGAGAGAGGAGAAATATGCATGTCAGCAAGGAAGATCTAAAAGAGACATACTGACTAGTATAATCTACCTAATTCACTGAAACTACCAGTACAGTTAATAATAACGCTCTCCTCTATTGAAGATCGTAGTAGAAAAGGCCAGGGTGATGATCTGTAGAGCCAAACTCCAGTTTTTTCTTCTTTTGAATCTCACTGGCTCAACATAGAGAAACAAAGAAACAAAAGCAAATAGCTGTTAAGCCATACATCTTACCATAAAGTGCATTTTCTCATAGACTACATTGGCAAATCCAATCAGAGAAAAGAATGAAGTAAAAAGCAGAACAGGAAGTGACTGATCCTCAAAATACATATAAGGTGCTAAACTTCTTGATGTACTAAATTATGAGAATTACTATAAGAATTTCATGTTAGTACTGATATTTCAGGAAGGTCTAAGGAGAAAAATTAGTTTTGAGAAAATTACTGGTCAACATAGAAGGATTTAAAATATACATATAATGCAAATAAAATGCATGTATTTAAAATGTCTTTTGAGTTCTGTAAAAGAAAATCATTAATTCAAGAATTTGATTTTGACAACTATTAATAATCCGGCTAATAATTTAGTGAGAAGGATGGATTAAATGAAGCAGGGAAAATACAGAAAAAGTATTATCCCTTTAGAAAATAGTATAAATCTATGTACAAATATATTAAGAGAATATCTTCAAGAAACTGCAGGTCAAGATATTTAACTACTGAGTTAATCTTCAGTAAGTCTGGTACCTAGAAGTTTTCATTTAAAGGACTTTATTTCTGGGACAAGGTCTTTAATATATAACTTAAAACATTTTATTTGCTGTATTTAATATCTCAATGAAAAGCTTTGTATAAAATACAGCACAATTTTTGTCCTTAGTAACACCATTATTAGAGGGTCTGCATTGTCTTGCATGTTTGCATGCACCTAGCACAATTTTTCTTTCAAAACCCAAATGAAACAATGATTTTTGCCAGTTCTCTATGTTTTCAAGTTTTTCAGCTGACTATGGACTAAGATTTTTTCAGGACATTCACTGGATTGAAGGAAAGGTCTGAAATGTCATCATTCATTTGTAAATTGTACTCGTCATTCCCATGAGATTTCATCAAGCTCCAGATTGCTTACTTGGATGCTATCTGCCCATCTGCAGTGACTGCAAAAAATACAGGAATATGAACTTGAAATGCCTTTCAGTAGAAAGGATAGAAAAATATGTGGCTACCTGCATAAAACATGCAGACCTTCATTATTTCATCCTGTATCATCCCGAGTCTTCATGGTTATTTTATGCAGAGCTAGCACATTCATTCTTACAATGGTTTTGTTAGGTAAACCTGATACTGTAGATATCTGCTACTACCTACTTCTCATTTTCAGGATCAAGTGGACACTAATATTTAATTATTCAAACCTTTTTTAGTAGGTGTCTTAACTGCTTTTAAAATGATTATTTTATAGAATGTGCATATATGTGCCTGTGTGTGCAGATGTATGCTGAAGAGAGGGTTCCTGAATCCTGAAGTCTTTAGTGAGGTGCTTCAGACTGGAAAAGGAGCAGGGGTGGATTTTAGACTCACCCCTGTTTCAATGTTAGATACGTTTCCCTCTGGGAGTACTTGTGCTCTCAAAACTGGTCTCCTTGTGTGGCTTGTCAGGGATGCCATGTCGGTTTCAAGGATGACAAAAAAGAACATGAGCCCTCATTAGAGCTCCAGCTACATTGAATGTCATTAAAAGGGCACTGAAGCCTGCACAAAGTATTTAGAGCCAGTAATAGGCCAATAAACACTCTGGCCTATCTATGACTATATGTACATGTGCATATGCATATGCATAATTCAATCTGGTATTGATTCCAAAAATCCAATGATACACCAGCAGTTTTGAGTATTGTACCAGATTCCTATCTACTGAAAAAGGTCATAAAGTACTGTATTGTTCATAATAGCAATTAATTCAGCAAAGCATTGACAGCATGGCGTTTCAGTGTCATGAGGGCTAATATCCCACTAAGTAATTATTGACTGTAAAATAATTTATCAGAACTTTTAAATCCAAAGTAAAACCTATACTTTCACACACAATTATAGAAATACTTACTTACTTAGTTTACAATTCACTAACAGTACTTTAAAAATGTGCCGATATGTATGTGTTGAAACTAACCACGGATTTTCTTAACATTCATGATGCACAATAGCATTTTTGTTACTGACCACTGAAATATGTCTCTGTAGAGACTAAGAAGTACCTCATCTTCATGACTTCCCTTAACAGCCATTTTAGCATTCCTCCAGGCTGCTCTGGGCTGTTTCATCAAGCTTCAGATTCTTCTCATGAGAGAGAGATGAGGTAAGCAGGGCTCTCCATTTAGGCTTCAAAACAGCCATGTAATGCTATATGAAATTCTATGCAGCCATGGTATAGGGTGGCATGCAGAGAGCAAACACTCAAATATTCATGATCATATCATCAAAGCCTGGCATGTCCATGATAGGTCAATAGAGAAATTCCATGATAAACTGGATAGCTCTCTTAGATAATATGGCTAAGTTACACTGAGAGCAAAAGGGGGTGTCCATTCAGACATTGTATATGTTTCACTTAATCAGTGAAAATTCTAGAAATAATCTGGATCACAATTATCATTACAGTGTCCAGTTTATCTCCCTAGGTAAGCAAGTATACTTAAAATCAGGTGACCGAGACTAGAATCTAAAAGCTTCTGTTTTCTCTCTGATCTTTTTCTCAGTGATGTTTGCATTTAATCTGTCTTTGCCTAAATGTCCATAACCTAGAAACAAACATCGTCAGTATATACTTTTCTCAGAAAGAAATCAGGGAGATTCAGGAACATTGTGATTCTCAGATGAAAGATTTTATGTTACTGGAGAAAAATATACTGGCAAGCAATTATTTCCAAATTCACATTTGCCAGTAGCTGCTAAAAACACATTGTATGAAGCAGATTGGACACAAACTAAAACTGTGATAGGCCATCTTTTGATTTTCACATAAGTCTCTGTGCTGTTTTTTATCTAATAGGAAACCGGCATGTGGTTGAAGCTTCATCTAGCTGCAAGAACCCAGAAAACACCTGAAGATACCCAACATTGCTTACATAAATTACCAAACACGCTGCTGTGGTATTTGAAAAGCCACAAAACTTGTCAATCAAATGAAGTTCTAAAGAGTTTACTGACTGTCACTTTGGCTCTTCATTGTGTCAAGGCAGAAACATTCCTTGGACACATTTAGAAAGGTTGCCTCACCAATCATCCAGTGTGTCACCAATTACTTTGTTCCCTTGCTCATTGATCTACTAATATTCTCTTAGCCATAGTTGCAGTTAGAAAGCATTTTATATGGAACTACCCACTGGAACAAGCAAAGTGGAAAAAGCCTGCTTTTGTAAATAGTACAGAAATAATCTGACTGCAGTATTTAAATCTTAAATCTAGAGGATGAAAAAATATGTAGGAATATTAATAAAGCAGATTGCATAATTCATTTGTGAAAATATGCTTTAGTCCCTTAAGAGTATAATTCTAGAAAGCCTTGTGTCCTCTAACCATATTCCAGTAATGTACCTCAGGATTTGTTTAATTTCAAGATGCAGTATAATATTTTTCCCTGGCAAAATGAATAGAATATATGAAGTAGATTATAAGGGATTAAGAATTTTTAGAATATGGCCATTGTTCACATACCTGGCTGTAAAATCTGTCTAATTGCTTTCCGCTTGTTTTCAACCCTGGAGTCTGATTACATTCAATGGCACAAATTCAATGTAAGTGGCACGCCGCCTGCAAACAAGCAACACAGAGATTTTTTCATGCACAGTTGATTCAGTACAGATACAATATCTGTACAATCTATAAAGGAAGGTCAGGGAAGGGTAGTTCTCTGACTGATCAAGAAAAAGTCTTGTCAGAGGAAAAGGCTGTGGTCAGCTCTTCCCTCTCACACTGTGATTCCAGCATCTTCAGTTCTTCAGCCCTCCCCTCATCTTCAGAAGTGCCATGCCCTTGTTTGATGTCTATAATGCCTCATGACATAGAGAAGACATTACTGTAATAAACTCTGGAGTATATTGCTATATTGTCTCATTTCCAGTATAACATTCTACGGTTTTAGATAATGATGAAAGAGAACACTCAGTTCAAGCTCAGATCTAGCCTGAGACAGTTTGCATGAAAAAATAATCACAAATTTGGAAACAATCTTCTAAGCATTATTGTATTTCAGGCTAAGTCTCATGAAAAGTTACCCGCTCTCACTACTTCTTCTTCCAAAGGAAAAGAAATTTCAGTATTGATAATGCAACTTATACACCAATAGTTTGATCAATTTCTGAATCAGTTGCCTTTGTCTGGTAGACACCTGAAACACTTAATGGCTTATAGTTTCTTGACTGCTCTATTCAATTGTACCCACTGTTTCATGCATTGGCTCATTCATAGCCTGCTGTTTTCAGAATATGGAAACTCAGATTCCACTGTTTTTTCCCTCCTCTTATTACAAGAGAAGCAAAAATTGTCTCCTGTAGGTCAGTCCTCATTTGTAGGCACTAGAAATGTACCCTCACTGGTAGAAGGTAATTTCCTAAGAAACTTGGGGTTTTTTTCACCTCTATTTCACCACTGTATTCGTATACACATTCTTATATCTACAAAGGATCATGAAATGCCTTTTCACTGAGGAGATAATATTTTATTTTTTCTTTCTGTCCTAAGAGTTTATATACCTCTTTTTCACCATGGTGTCTATAAATTTGAGCAGTCTTAAGCCTCCTGTTGAACAGCATTTCAGCGGGTGTTAGCCCTGGTTTCCTGCATTCAGCTCTTCCACTAAGTAGTGCCCAAAAGAGATCTGAATTTTTTAAAGGGATGCTTAAGAAAGAGAAAAATTTGAATCTGAACATGAATCATCATCTTTCTGAAACATTAAAAAAGCTCAATAGCATTTTCAACTCATCATTACACAGTGGATACGCTGTGTCCAAACAAAAATGTACACAATTACAGTATTTTGTAAAAGAACTACATTCATTTGGTCTGTTATCTGTCATTCCCACATTTGATATGCCAAGTTTAGCAAATATAGATGAGATGGGATAAGTTATTAGCAGCTGTATTTTCAAATAATGTCATTTCTGGGTATCAGGGATAATAATCCAAATCAAATAAGTTATTTTTTCTGCATATACAGATAAAGCTATGCCAATTTTGAGCTGTAATTCAAAGTTTCTTTAATTATCATCAGAGGCTCTATTTTTTTCCCAATAGTGAGGTATGCATTTCGTATTTTTATTATTTTTATTATTTTTGTATCTTCACTCATCTGAGGTAAACAGTGCAATTCTAATTTGTCTTGCATATTTTTTCACATGTGAATATTTTTAAAGTATAAAGTTTAGCCATCTTTGAGATTTTAGGTACAACCTATTTAGTACCTTTGAATGACAATGAATAAGAAATCCTATTTCAGAGTTGTTTTAAAGACTAGGTACGCAGCAAATAAGCCAGCTAAAATTACATCTTGTTTAAGGGCATCTGCACTAGCATACTGTAAGTTGTCTGAAGTGAATTAAGTATTTTCAATTACAACATCATACTCTGCTGTTTTCTCTGCCTGTTTTATTCAAAGCTCCAGCCTGGAGTCTCTTCCAGATTTACGTGTGTTGTAAGGGACGCAACTGCAACTAAAAGAATAACCTCAGCAACTCAAGTCTGCTAACACTCATTTTGCAATTGTTACGAATGGCTTATTGCCAATTTTTACTATCAGTTGCTGCCAGTTTATATGATTTTTTTGTATACAGACACTAGATTTTCTAATGCTTGTCCTTTAGTTAAGGCTTTGTTGTCATATGCTAGAGGTTCCATATGAATGCCAGGGCTCTGTAAAAATACTGCCTTGAGGCTTTGCATTAAAGTTTTTGCAGATGTTTGTTATGGTAAAATCTAAAAAATGGAGCCTTTCATTACCAACAGTGTAAAGATTTTTCCAATCCTTTCCTGGCATGCCATATCCATTGTACATTTTTAGTCAACTAAAGCCTTCAGGTTGGTGGCCACATCAGATGCAAATCTCCTAACAAAACATATCATCCCCATAAACCTCTGTGTGCTTTCTTTTTGTGTAGGTGGGAGGATATTGACAACCGACAGTATAATAATGGAAGCCATCTTACCCTGTTTTCTTGAAC